>JAWNKV010000780.1:0-67565 GCA_035041805.1 Amiota mariae
TGGAACGCAAATGGTGTTTCGCAGCACAAACTAAAACTTATCAAACATCTAGATGACAAAAAAGTTGATGTGATCTTAATCTGCGAGACCCATCACACAATCAAAAATAACTTCTTTATAACGGGCTACGCAGTTTACAAGACAAATCACCCAGATGGAAAAGCTCATGGCGGTACATGTATTGCAATTAGAAAGGCATAAAACACCAATCTTTCAATCCGTTCTGAATCATTTACTTACAGGCAACGTTGATTTGGATACATGGGAGCTGTGTGTGATCTGAAAATACGTTTCAAAACTTCTGTGACACCCTTGGAAAAAGATTTTTAGCTGAACACACCTATTGGGGTTCTTGATTAATAAATCCCAAAGGTCAGCAGTTGTACATCGCACTTGTAAATTGCAAAAATTAACTCGATTTCGTCTTTACGGGTAGGCCTACGTATTAGCCAGCTGATCCAAGAAAAATCCCTGATCTTATTGATTTGGGCATCACTAGGAACATACCTAGAAACTTTATATCTGCAACTACTTACTACGAACTGTCGTCCGATCCGTTTATTTTCTTCTATGTGATTACCCAATAGCAGAGGACCATTCAAACAGACATATATCAAATAAGATAAATTGGCTGAATCATAAAAAATATGTAAGTTCTCACATCAACATTACGCCTTCAACACGGAAATTGACATTGACAAATCAGTATGGGAGCTAAGTGCAATACTAGCAGCTGCAGCTAGATTATTAACGCCAGCAATGTTGCACTACCCTACAGTAGCAACTCTATCTCAAATAAGGAAATTGCAAAACTTGTTACCATCAAAAGATGTCTAAGACGAGATTGGCAGCAGTACAGATCTCCCGCTGCTAAAAAAAGACTGAAAATTGCAACAAAAACTTAACAGTACTCAATAGTGAAAAAGTGGTTGCAGAAGGCGATATATTGATAATCTATCTCCTTCATGTACTAGATTGTCACTCTCAGATTGCACTAAAAACTCCTGTAGAGCAGGATTTGCCTATTGGGTCCGCTGAGATGAAGATAAGGTCAAATTATTTGCTGAACATTTGAAAATTGTTCCAACCTAATGCACCTACAAACAATTTTGTGCTTCCCTATCAATGAAGTGTACCTTATCCAACTACAAATCCGCTAAAAACCAGTACGTGTGAATTTATCAGAATTGTTGAAATTCAGCTGTAACCGAAAAAATTTGCAGGTCACGCATGAATTTATTGTACCTAAAATGTTAATTCAACTTCCATAAGCGGCATTAGTTCATCTCATAAGATTGTTTAACGCCATTCTTCGAATCGGTTATTTTCCGTCTCAGTGGAAAAAATCTGACATAATAATGATTCAAAAATCAGGAAGAAGTGCTTCAATGCTTTCCTAAATTGCTGGAAAAGATATTTTTATTTAAACTTAATCACGATCTACAAGTCAATAACATATTTGCGGTTCATCAGTTTGGATTTCGATCAAGGCATGGAACAATAGAACAAGTAAGCAGAATTACAACCGAAATAACAACTGCATTCGAGCTACAAGAATACTGCTCAGCGGTATTTCTTGATGTAGCTCAAGCTTTTGGTCGAGTATGGCACGAAGGCTTACTTTATAAAGTAAAATGATTCGCTTCCCCAAAACTCACACAAGATTCTGGAGTCTTATATAGTGAATCGGAGTTTTTGTAGTGAGACTTAACAATTTTGTATCTGGCGTTTCGCAAGGCAGTGTTCTGCGCCAATTCCATATATATTATACACTGCAGATTTACCTACAAATTCACGAATGACACAGATATAATCAGCCGTAATCGCTGCCCAGACAAAGCTTCATCAGACCTGAACAATCATCTTAAAGCAATTGAAGAGTGGTTATCTAAGTGGAGAATAAAAGTGAATGAACAAAAAGTAAGGATGTCACATTTACATTAAACCGTAAAAATTGTGATCCACTATACTTAAATGGAACTACAATTCCCCAAACACAGGATGTAATTTATCTTGGCGTTCACCTAGACAGGAGTCTAACATGGCGAAAGCACATCGAATAAAAAAATGAGCCAAGTGTGAGTTGGACTCGCACACGGAGGGTTCCGTACCATCGTTCAAGATTTTTTGCTTAAAATATTAAATTATATTTAATAACCTGAAAGTATACTACAATTACAACTTAAAAGTATACTACAAAAAAAAAAAAAAAAAAAAAAAAATGGTAAACAAATGGTTAAATTAAAGAACAATGCTTCTAAAAATGTTTGTTTTTAGTACTTTTCGTTCTACACACAAGTGAATTACACACTCTGTGAAAATGTCAACTCTATACCTATTATGGTTCGTGAGATAGAGCAGGAGACGGACGGACAGACGGACATTGTAAGCTTAGTAATAGGGTCCCGTTAGCTCCCTATGGGTACGGAACCCTAAAAACTAGAAAATCTCATACAATGAATTAAATAATAATATTAAAACCAGAATAAACGGAAAAGGTCAGAATACAATCACTAGGTCCAGTGTATCTGAATCTCAAAGTCAATAATTTTCTTATACCTCATGAATTTCACGTGCAGAAGAAAATTTTCCCATACCATGTGATGGAATACTTGGTATAGACTTCATGAAAAGGTACAATTCTATTTTGGAATTCCAAAATGAACAAGATTGGTTGATACTGAAACTCAGATTCCAATTATACATTCAATAGATAGTAAAAGTGTAATATTGCTTGCTAGATCGGAAGTGATCAGACAAGTGCAAATAATTAACAATGAAAAACCAGATGTGATATTCAATCAAGAACCACAAGCTGGAGTAATTATGTAGACAAATACGAAATACTGCCAACTGTAGTCGACAACAAAAATAGAGCAGAAAAGGTTTTAGAAAAGCTAGCATTTCCCAAGTTACATAAAGAAAAGCTTACAAAGTTGTGTACTGATTTCAGTAATTTTTTTGCCTTGGAAGAGGAGCCAATAACTGCAAACATTTTTACAAACAAAAGCTCAGACTAGGTGATAAGACTCCAACGTATATTAGGAATTATCGCATATAGAAGAACATAAACAAGAAGTACACAGAAAGGTAGAAAAATTTAAAACATTCTAAATGAACCACTTCCGAATTTAACAGCGACTTGTAGTAGATTATCGACAAATTAACAAAAAAATACTAGCTGACAAATTTCCTTTACCGAGAATTGAAGACATCCTTGATCAATTATTACGGGCAAAATACTTCTCATATCTCAACCTAATTTCTGGATTCCTTCAAATTGAATAAGAAGATAAATTAAGGAACATTAACATCGTTCTCAACAATAAACGGTTCATACCGTTTCAAACGTCTCCTTATGATGACCAAAGCGTTTTAAGGGTTAAAACCTTCATAGACTTTTCTCTATATGGATGTTTTGGTTGTGAGCGGATGTTCCGAAAACACAATTTAAAACTAAACCCTGAGAAATGTTTCTTTTTCGTGCCTGAGGTTTCATACTTGGGTCACAACTGCACAGATAAAGGTATTTTGCCTGATGACAAAAAGTGTAAAGTCATCAATAAGTATCCCATACCCAAGGATGCTGATACTGCTAGACGATTTGTTTCATTTTACAATTATTATAGACGTTTCATATAAAATTTTGCTGAATATCACGTCATATAACAAGACTATGTAAGAAAAACGTAGAGGTTCAGTGGACCCAGAAATGCAAATAAGCATTCCAATACTTGAAAAGGGAACGAGTACAGGCGACTTTGATAAACAACTGTGCATTACGACAGATGCTAGCAAATACGCGTACGGAACGGTGTTAAGTCAACAACACAATGGCCTGCAAATGCCTGTCGCATATGCCTCAAAAACATTTACAAAAGGGAAAAGTAATAAGTCGACCTGTGAGCAGGAGCTTATTGCTGTTCAATATATTAGACCTTATGTGTATGGACGACATTTCTTGGTCAAATCAGACCATAGTAATGGTCTTCCATGAAAACACGAATGAAGCTAGACTTGGAAAAGTAAGACTTGACGATAGAATATCTAAAGGGAAAGGACAACCATATAGCGGATGCACTCTCTCGAATAACAATCGATGAGTTAAAAGATATCAGTAATAAAGTACATAAAATACTGATTACAGCAAGACCGAAAACAAGACAAGAATTGAATAAAGTCTGCGCAGACAATTCTAAAATAAAATCGCAAAATAAAAAATATAAAAAAGACTGACTTTGGCTATGCTGAAGTTGTAATATTCTTCACGCCCCAGCGAGTAGTCCGAGGGTCTTGAAATATATAAGGTTGTTGGGTATGGGTTAGACACTTATAATGTCCAAATTTTAAGTCGATAGTACAAAAAACAAAAAAGTTTTTCTAATAAGAATAAGAACTTTCATGGGTTACGAATATTCGATTTTCGATTTTCCTATGGAGTTATGTTGGTACTCATGTCCTTCACTTATGCTGACAAGGTCGGCCATTTTGAATGTTTAGTTAATTTGCTTTTGTTTTGCAGGCACGTGGTTTGGCTCGTCTTCGATTTTCGCCTATTCCAAGAAATGGATCAAAGAATCTTTGACCATGTAGTGCATAGTTGTCTCATTTACGCATCATAAGGTGAGTGTGTATGAAAGAGACAAATATAGGTAAGTGGTCATTTATTTTACATTTTTGAAGTGAGCGGTCGTGTGCGCTAGTCTGAAAAATGTGTGGTGCTGACGGCTTTTGAAATTGTTGTGTTTGTGAAATGCATTGAGTCATTAACAGTGTCATCTGCACACTTTAAAAGATAACAAGAAATGGATGTTTTACAACTTCGTTGCATGCGTTGTATGCTGTATTATACATACATACGTAAATGTTGTATTACAGCAAGTTGTATCGTGTCTAGGACACTTTACAGTTACTAACGCTTCAAAGTGAAGAAAAGCGCCAAAGTGAACCAAGAATAACTGTCGAAAATATTTCAAAAGTTGTATCGGACTTTGATGGGCAAAGTCTGTCGGTGGACCATTGGCTGGCAAATTTCGAGCAAAATGCTGATGTGTATGGTCTAATTGATAAACAGAAGTATGTTCAGGCTCGTGGGAAAATGACGAAACAGCACAGCTATATCTGGAGTCAGTGGTCATAAGCACATATGAACTTATACGTTACGTTCGTATCGCGAATTGCAAGAAACATATTAAACATATGAACTCCTAAACGAAAGTGAAAAAAATAATAAGCAACAATACAGTGGCGGCAAGAAAAGTGTGGTCAGCAAGAAAACAGAAAAGAATAGTCGTTGTTTTAATTGTGGGGCAACAGATCATTTGCGAAAAGATTGTCCTACTGAATCAAAATGTTTTAAGTGTAATCAGTTTGGGCATATCTCAGAAAACTGCGAGATGTTCATAAAAAAGGTTAACATCGTGGTAAATGCCCAAAGATTTAAGAAAGTGAAGATCAACGAAGTAGTCGATACGGACTCCGACAGCACTATAATTAAAGAGAGTGTGTTTAAAAAGATAGCAGATGGCAGGTTACAAAGGTGTTTTTCAACGCTTCGAGGCTTTGGCAACAAATCAAGGGTACCTATGGGCCAGTTAGAGGTAGAAATTGAGGTCAACTCGATGAAAACGCAACAAAAAATTGTCGTTATCGCTGACGACAAGATCGAGCTTTACAAAAAAGTTTTTGGTCATCATGAACCAGCATGGGTATCAGTTTTCGTCGTTGCAGGAGGAATACAATAAACTGCAAAATCAGATAATTATATACAATATAGTTGAAACTGATGCTACAATTGTCGTTTCCCCTCAGTATAAAGCTGCTGTACGAAAGATGAAAGATGCGTGCCAACCAGCTAATGTAAGCAACAACAACGAAATAATGCTTGAGGTCGTCCCGAAAACTACTATTAAGCCGTTTCGACAGGCACCAAGTCGTTTGCCAATCAAAGAAGCCCACGCAGTAGAACGACAGGTCGAAGAATAGCTAAGCCAAGGCATTATACGTAAATCATCATCGAATGTGGTCTGCCGTGTAGTTGTGGACAAAGCGCAAAAATATTCACGGTCTTGGACTTGGAAAATGGATTTTTCCACGTGCCTATTGAAGAGTAAAGAAGTACACGGCTTTTGTAACCAAAGAGGGGCTATATGAGTTTAATCGTGCTGCATTGGGTTTTGTAACTCACCAGCAGCATTTGTCCGATTTGTAAATAATGTTTTTAAAGATCTCATCAAGCAAAACATTCTAGATCTATATATGGATGATATAATTATTTACGCTGCAACCCCGGATGAGTGTCTTGAAAAGATGGCCAAAGTTTTTGACACAGCAGTAAGTGATGGACTTCGAATTAAATGGAAGAAATTTCGTTTTCTACAGACGGTAATCAGTTTTTTGGGCTACACAATCGAAGACGGGAAAATTTGGTCAGGAACTGCAAATGAAGACAAATGAAATGAAGTCGTTTCAACATGTGAAGAATGCTTTATGTAGAGAGCCAATCGTTAGAATATATGACAGAGATGCGCCAACGGAAGTACATACGGATGCATCAATAGATGGGTTTGGTGTCGTACTTCTACAACAGTTTGAAGGAGAGCTCCACCCAGTTGTATTCTGGAGCAAAAAGACTTCTAATACCGATTCGATTCGAACGACATAGCTATGTACTAGAAATGAAAGCAGCTTATCTTGCGAAAAAAAAAATTCGCCACTTTCTACTAGGTATACAATTCAAACTGGTTACAGATTGCTCTGCAGTTGAGCAAAACAACAACGAAACGTGACGTGCCACGACAAACTGCAGAGTGCATATTATTCCTTCAAGATTATGAATTCGTCGTAGAGCATCGACTATGTCAAAGATTAAAACATGTATATTGCCTCAGTCATTATCCTCAAGTCATGATTATAACCACATCGGAGATTTCTGTAAGAATAAAGAAAGCTCAAGGGAAAGATGAATTAATTGTTGCAGTTAACGAGATTCTTACCAGTCGTCCATATGCCGATTATAAAAAACAAAGGTGGTTTACTTTACAAAATGGTAGGAGGAATCAGCAAAGCACACAATTATGGCCACAAGAGACACTACACGCGATCCAGCAGAAATACTACATTCCGCCGATCGACAACTGCGTCAAATGCATTATACATAACAAGAAACTGGGCAAGAAGAAAGGCTTGCTGGCGTGCATAAATAAAGGAGAGCTACCACTACATACCCTACATGTTGATCATCTCGGATCTATGGACGCTACGACAAAACAATATAAGTATATTTTCGCCATGGTAGATGGGTTTACTAAATTCGTTTGGTTATATCCCACAAAGTCGACAGGCTACGGTGAAGTTATTAAAAGTATAAACGAATGGGCTATAGATTATGGATTTTCAATACGAATGATCAGTGACAGTGGAGCTGCTCCATTCATTCATATCAAACGCATTTGAAGAGTTTACCAAAATCAACGGAATTGAACACGTTTTAACGACAACAGGCGTTGCCCGTGGTAATGGGCAAATTGAACGTGCAAATAGATCGATAATCTCAATTATATCCAAGATGTCCGCAGATAATCCTACAAAATGGTATGCTTATGTAACGCAACAACTGCGAGATGAGATTTTACGAGCACAACTAGCATGTAAGAAGAATTATGATCGAAAATGAAAAGCCGAATACGGATACAAAGTTGGAGATCTGGTTGCCATAAGTCGTACGCAATTTATGGCTGGAAGAAAACTAGCGAGAGTATTTAGGGCATTACGAAATCACCAATATTAAAAGCAACGGCCGTTATGATGTCCGCAATGTTGCGAAAATTGATGGTCCGAATCTTACTGCCACTAGTTGCGACAACATGAAACTGTGGCAGATAGTGAGGATGCTATGTCATCGAAAAGGTCGTAAGTGAAAAGATGCGGGTTCTGAATCATGTAATTAATCATATGAGATCCATTTCTTAGTAGCGTTTATCTGAAACTCTTTAGTATTTCAAAGATCTAGTATAATTATGTTTGATTTGCAATAAACTATTGTATTATTTTATAATATTACTCATCATATTACTTTATAATATTACTTATCATATTACTTTATATTATTACTTTATCATATTACATACATACACAAAAAATATCTTTTCAATATGAATTTGCGTAGATATGACAAACAAGAGAAAACATCAACGTTAAGTGAGAGAAACATATATGTAATAATAATCTCTCAAACCTTTCTTGAAGGTAGCGAAAGAATTCGTTGAATACTGAAACTACTTTTGTTTCACAGCTTATGAGCAGAGCGAATAATAAGGAAAATAATACACAAGCATCATTTCGTTCTCTTTCACATTTTTTTGTTTTTTTTTTTTTTGAGAGAGCGAGCATGTTTCGTTTCGCTAAAAGCTCGTTACTTTTGATTTTGCCAAAATTTAATTTCTTCCGAAAATTGTGGCCATCCACAATCAAAACAAGTTTTTAGTAGTTTAAATCATTGTTGCCAAGATAAGCGAGCCATATTCATTCAGCGGGTAAGGTAGGTTAAACTAAATAACCTCAATGGTAATATTTATACAAGTAATAATCAAATAACGAAATATAATTTAAGGGTATAATCAATTACTCTTCACTCGAAAAAATTATTTCAAGAGCAATTCGTATAACAAATAGCAATGCTTACAATCAATTAAACAGTTTAAAAATTTGCCCAGGCTTGAAAGCTCATTCCAATCAAATTATCCTTAGACCACCATCGCGACATTTCATACTTGACTGTTTTAATGCGTTTATATCGATTGACCATTGATAATTTTAGAATCGATTCATCGCAGTGTTCTGCCGATGCATTAAGTGGACGGCCAAATGCCTCCAAATCGTTAGCATCTAATGATAGAGGACAAACATGCCGTAAAATCATTATCGCTTCCACTTGCGCTACTGTCGTAGCCATCTCCTCGTAATTCCGTTAACCTGATGAGCCAAAAGCTTTTTGTCAAACTTAATGGCTCTCTCCCATAGATCACCAAAATGGGGGGACCGTGGAAATACAAAATGAATATCAACTCCTAGCGTCGCACAATTTCTAAACATGGTATTCTTCATAGATTCACTATACAGCTCCTTAGCCTTCACCTGTAGCTCACGTGCTGCACCCACAAAATTTGTAGCGTTGTCGCAAAACAAATCCATTAGTTCTTCTCCTTGCAAAGAAATGCCTTTATGCGGCAATAAAGCCCTTTGTGCTCAAATCCGAAACCAGCTCCAAATAACATGCCATAGTTGCGAAGCACACAAACAAGCATATATGCACCTTAACTGGTATCTGCCTACGTCCGCTGAAACGCATGTGCATTGGTCCAGCAAAGTCAATGCTCATTCGCTGGAATGGGTGAACATCTCCATCTCCATTGACCCGATGTGCCGGTAAATAACTCATGCATTGTCCCCTTAATACTGGCCTCTGCCGGAAGAAAACAACACAACTTTGAACTCTCCGGTGAGTCAAGAGTCTGCAATTGATGGTCCTTGGAGGTACAAATGCGCACAAAGATTGCGCACTAGCATGCGAATTAATCTAATGCATATATGTCAGTAATGATTTTGAAACTATATGGTATGTGATGCTTGGCTCTAAACGCTACATCAGTTTGGGACAATCGATGTATCACAACCTTAATAAATTGACGTCCTTTTATTATTCAAAATAATAAAATATATCACACATCTCTTATTATGAGTTCTGAAAAATATGAATATTTGGGCAAAATTATTGGGTTATCTAATTTCTCACATTGGCCCTTCTGCAACCGTCCAATAAGTCCGAAGTGTACCATCTGTCATTTCTGGATTCAGGCATAGGATTTTTGACAATCATGAATTAGATTGCCTCCTTCCCAGTGCATGGACTTCTGTTGGAAACGCTTGTCGTTGTACAAATTTGATCCAGTGTGATTCGGCATTTTGTAGTTCTGCGAAAGAATGCTGGTATGCTGCCTTAGTGCTGCTATCGACACAGTTTGACTCGTCTTTTATAAATCCTATGAAATGCAGTACAAATCCAGTAACTCGTAGCATCTTGCGTAATGATCCATATCGTTGCAAAGGAAGCAATGGTTCGTCCCCATTTTCACTCGCTGAGATTTGACGTTGCTCTCGTGCGGTGAGTGTAGTCTTCGATGGCCGACCAAGATTCATTGGCCTTCAATAGCCAATCTGGTCCCTGCTTCCAAAGATTGAATTGTAGTAACGTATTTGCTGTAATACCGCGTGTTAACACATCTGCTGGTTTGTATTTTCCATCGCAATGGCACCAACTGTAGACATTAGCAACAACTGCTGTAAGTTCAAGCATAGGCAAAGTGACTGTGCCATCTTCTTTAATCGGGCTGACCCTGTTTTTAGAACAAATAAATGTTGTTAATATTTCGTTATTCATTTTAATTTCTTTTGCATGAGAAACAGTCCCATAAGCCGCTGGACTGGCAAATACATGTAACTCATATACTCTATCAGAAATCGTGGTAGGGCAACTTCTTTAGATGCTGATACTTCTCGCCATATTTCGAACCCGTTAGCAAGTTTCCCGTTTAAGCTAGAGTCCCAATACGAATTTTCCTTCCAAATTCTTTGTTACAGTTAAGGGCCCAATCCCAGTGAGTCGTAAATTCTTGCCATCGCCCTCATCACATTTCATTTTGTCGGTCTTAAATTTTGTATGTATGTCACTACGGACTCTTTCTCGATGCTTAATTCGTCTATTTTGGTATTCCAGTTGATTTCAAGCACCTTTGCTCTAGCACATGGTTACCTTCTTTTCCATCGAATCGGCCTATCATTTTTGGATCTTTGGAATTTCAGTATCGCAAATTAAAACTACCGCTTTTTATGATATCTTTTGATGTAGTATACAGCGCTTCTGCTTCTTTTAGAGTCGTTACGCCGGTCACTAAGTTGTCTAAATAATATTACTTTTGCATCAGCTTACAAACCGTTTTATGTTCCGAACCTTGCTTTAGCCAATGCTGTTGTATTGTCGATGCCAGTAGTAACAGACTGGATGTTACTCCAAAGGTAACACGTTCCATGCGATATTCTGTGACTTTTAAATTCTCATTGCTTGGCAGCGATTCATACCACAGGAACTTGTGATAGTCCGTTCCGATTCGTCTCAGTGTTATTTGCAGGAAAGCCTTCTCAATGTCCGTTATGATGGACATTTTCTGGCATTGGAATCTAATTAAACAGCAGTCAAATCCGTTAATAAATTTTTACTTGAACTGAGATGATCATTCAATGAGGCCATTCCTCGCTCGCTAGATGAAGCATTAGCTTTGTCTTCATGGTAAACTGGGAGATGTGGCATGGTATCGATTGGTATCGGTACCTGTTCAGAAACACCAATCATTATCATCAATGTATGATGCAATGCAGATTGATTCCAGACTCCAAAACGTTTCAATGTCAAAGTCATCATTATTCGGCACTACTAATGCGTAAATTTCAATTTCTTCGTTTGAATATAGACTTTGCAAACTAATTATGATTATTCTTAATCATTCGCTGCCCACGAAAGGGAGCATCAAATATTTTGCTAAGCTCTAGGTCACATCAGTGACCATTGACTACCATTGTCCATTATGAGTCGGGTAAAAACTTTATCACCTCCACTCGCTGTTATTGACTTTGCTGTTTGCAAATAAATATTATTGTCGAACGTCTGCGTTATTGTACTTAAGGTCGTAGTTGCTGATTCTTCTACATCTTTTTCATATTTTTCATAATGTATTATTATTTTCGCACATAGGCGTTATGTGCTGGCCGCTAGATATAAACAGCGTATGCACTGATTCTTGCAAAATTTCGAGGTGTTATTAGGCTTACCACATTTAAGAAACAACCCTCGCATTGCAGTAATTTCTTGCTATGTTAAACCAAAAAAAAAAAAAAAAAAAAAAAAAATATTAACAGTTACACCTACACTTAGTAGGACAAAAATATAAATTGAAATGAACTTAAACTAAAATAAATTAATTACAAAAAAAAGAAGAAAACAAACAAAAAATAAAATGGAAAAAGGAAAATAATAAATAAGAATAATATGAAATACTAGCCATCTAACCTGATTATGGAAATTTATTTGCAATAGTGGCGAGCTATGCCCCTACTACCAACCTATTAATCGCCGAGGGCGATATTTCAGGCGAGAGAACGTGGTAGAATTTATTATATGAGGTGCATAAAACTCGGAAAGGATCGTGTAGGGTATAGCCAGTAATACATCTTTTTAAAGCTAAAGGGACAAAATGTCTGGTAGGACGACTAGGGACACAAAAGTTTAACTGATTCAATAGCTCAGCAGAATCAATTTTCCCGACTATGAGCTTATAAAGAAAGCTAATCCCAAGAGCTATCCTACGATGCACCAAAGATGGAAGACTGATAAGAAGGATCCTATCAGAGTAAGATGGCAAACGCAAATTAGGATTCCAATTTTGGTCACGAAGGGGAAACAGAAGGAATTGTTTCTGTACAGACTCAATTCTATCTTGATTCTTTACATATTGCGGTGACCAAATGCAAGAGCAATACTAGAGGATTGGACGCACAAGGTTAATACAACTATACAATGAATTAAAGGCATCACAACATTGAAAGCACTTCGAGTCAAAATATCAAAGTACAAAATATTGGTCAGTTCGGTACTATTGAAGTCGATTCCATCGCAAATGCGAATCGAGTACCACTAACTGATCAAACGAGAAGAGCTCCCTCATCGGCCACTCAGCTCTACAGTTATAGAGCACACCAATTCACTAACGGAACTACTTGATTATTTAAAAATTGAGATTGAAGCATTAGAAAATGCACAATTGTCTAGGTGATGACAACGATAAACGGGATAAGATAATCAAAAAATACAAAAATCAGTGGCGTAGGTACAGCCGTTGGTTTGTGCTCTGCAAAACAGTTATCTGTAACAAAATATTTATTTTGTAAACGTGAAAAATGACAAAAGATAATTGTTGCTTTTTGTGTGCTCTCTACTTGCTGTGTGTACATTTAAATTGTGAATTTTGCTATTTGCATTTTTGATAATTTAATCAATTTATGATTATTTCTTTTTTTTCTTCTTTTACTTAAATTAATTTTTAGGGTTCCGTACCCATAGGGAGCTAACGGGACCCATTACTGAGCTTACGCCGTCCATCCGACTCCGGCTCTATCTCATGAACCGTAATAGGTAGAGAGTTGAAATTTTCACAGAGTGTGTAATTCAATTGTGTGTAGAGCCGACTACCGGTGCCTGAAAAATACTCAATTTTTAGAAGCATTGTTATTTAATTTGATTACTTTTGCTTAAATTTAGTTTTTTTTTTTTTTGTTCTATACTTTTAGGCTGTTGAATATTTCACTTTTGCAACAAAAACAAAAGCATATTGGTGCTACGTAACTTCAGACAGTGGTACAAATTTGTTGTGATGCCTTTACTTCATTGTATAGGTACCTTTTGCATCTTTGTGTGATTTTACACCATTCATTCCTAAAAATTTTTAACATACCTTTCTGTAATTTTCTCCGTGTCTCCATACTCTTCCAACAGCAATTCAATAGCATCGCAATAGCATGCCTCTGTGGGAATTAACCCCACAATGGCCGCAGCTGCATCACCTACCAGTGCATCGTTCAAATAGTTAAACTTGGTATGAAATCCTGGTTCACATTCTCATGTACTGCAGTTTTGAATTGCTCCCAAAAAGGCAACCAACACTCAAACATTCCATTATTTTTTTTTTTTTCAATTCAATCGGCTATAGCTTTGCTGATGATCTTTGCACATTAAAAAATAACTTTTTTCCTATTCCAATGTGGGTGTGGTGTTCTTTGTGGCTTCCGGAATTAGTATAGCCTAATGATGAAGCCAAAATTGTAACTTGTTGCTAGTGCTCTATCGTCATATTGTCATGCACATTTTTTAGCCATTGAGTGTGCATTCTTCGGTGACACCAGATGGATCCCTTAAGTACTTTTCGATGTTGTTGCACAGCTTAGTGAGCTGTGTTCTGCAATGTTTTCCAAGCAGTGATTAGATGGACTTAACGAACGTGACGTTAGATATCATTCTGATCAAACGCATTTATAGAATACCGATAATCACTATTCCATGTTAAAAATAAAACAATATTTGTCTTCGTGTTCATTTATTAGTCACGGTATTCACGAGATGTCGAAAACGTCGAAAATTGTCTACGGTAGCAAATCTCTTAAATGACTAATTTTGCTTGTACACTTATCAAATCAGCTGTTCTCGAAAAGACAACTGCCAGTGGAATTTAAACAAACAAATGAAAATGCCTAAAAAAGTAAAAAAAGCGAAAGTATTGAGTACATAAATAATAAGTACATAAATTGAAATAAATTATTTATTATTCGTAATTCTATCTCCGGTAAATCAATTGTTATTTCAATTAAATTAAAAGCCAAATAACGCTTAGCGCAAAATGGAAGCTATTTTTAGCAGTCACTACGAGCGTATAAAGTTATGCTGCTCAAGTATGGGGTCTTACTTTGTTCGAAGAGGTGGATAAGTTGCAATCTTAATTTTCTGAAAACACTTTTGCATCTACCAAGTAACACACCGTCGTACTGCATATACTTGGAAATAGATATTCTAAATGGGTATTTATATACGCTGGATATATTCCTGACATACGTATATAAAACCTTATTTGAATACACTGACGATAGGCTGCCACATAAGTTATATAGAAAAGTGATAGAACGACAGGTATTGTGGTTTGATAAACTACAAAATCTTTTTTTGCAATATAAATGCCAGGCTGGAAACGACGATATTTAATAGAAATTCATGGATAGTGAATACTGGGTTGGTTATAGAACACGGAAAAAAATCTAAATAGGGAAAAAATGTGAGCAAGTCAAAGTGAACGTATATATAAAAATCTAAATATAGTTACTGGAAGAAGTTATTTAAATAGCAATTTACGCTACATGATTACTAATTTTTTAAAGCGAGAAGTGATATTATACACTTGAATGGACACAGATATATGAATTGCACACTCTGCAATCTTAATGAAGTTGAAAATATATCCCACTTCCTAAAAAATAATTCGTTACAGATATTTTTAAAAATACAACCTGAATGAAGAAGAAATCGTTGATATATTAAACCGACACGGTTATGGTGGATGAAAAAAATCTGACTTTGTTTATCACTGGTGCTTCAAGGATATAGGAAATTAATTTTAAATGAATTTTATTAATATATATAGTATTTATGTAATTCTATCATCTTGTATTATTTTTGTAGTTGTGTAGTTTTTTAATGTAAGTTAGTATGTATTCCCCGACTGACGGCCATAGGGTCAAAGTCGTATATGTATGAAATTTTTCTTTGACATTTTTTATATAAATTTAAATGAATTGTTTTAAAATGTTAAGAGAGGCTATATAAAAAGTTAATTACCTATGATATTGTAATTGTTAAGGACGACTGATTATTATATAGTTCTAGTAGTTTCTATTAATTTTAATGTATTTTGTAATCTAAAAAAATCTTAGGATCACATAATGATAAAACTTAAAATAACAAATATTATCACATAACCAACTCCTTCATATACAATAATGCACATAAATAATTGGACAGTTGTAAACCAGTTAGGGAACGTACCCATACAACGTGACCCATTCAGGAGGGGAGGGGGTCTTCAAAATACTACGGTTGGTGAGTTCTAAAATGTTCAATCCAACGCCCGGATCTCTCAAAGGGTAGAGAAATACCTTACGATACATGCTACACATCTATTAAAGATGATATGGTGGTGCAGTGGACGTGTCTCGCGTGCGACCTCTGCGGGTTCTCTCCAGGAGACCACAGGAGGTCTTGTCTGTCGTGGAGGAAAGGGTAGAGTGGATAGACGTCAAGGCCGTTAATGAAGACAACATAACCACGTCTGAGAAAACTCCTGATGCTACCGCCCCCGTGATCTACGATGTGTCCGAGTGGATTAATGCTGGGATCGTATTCGTTGCAGAGGTATTAAAGAAAAAAAGACGTGTTTATGTAAATTAAGTTCCTGTTACAATATAATTTTACATTAGTTTTTTCATCTTGATGATATTTTTCTTGGCGTCATGCGGCAAGCGCCGTATTAATATAGAAAAATATGAGTCAAAATGCACAATCATCTCACTATTCAACAACATACCTCTACTTGGTATAAGCATATTAGTTCTTACATCCCTTCTTGGTATACCTCAACTCTTCAACAACTATCTAGACTGGACCAGATAAAATTCAATAGGATACGTCTTGGTCACACAAATCTAACTAACATTCACCTCATCGATAAAAATCAAAACAACATTTGCCCTTTATGTAATATCACGCGTATCGATATTCCTCACATTTTGACATCCTGCCCCTCTTTATCTCAGCTCAGACTCACTACATTCACTAACCTCGACCCCATCCTTCTAATCGCTAATCCGTCCTTTCACAACATTAAACTTATCCTTGAGTTCCTTAAAAAATCAAACCTGTATAGTAGAATTTAAGCTAACACAATAAGTACAATTTACTCTTAATCTAAATTTCTTCCATTCTATATCAATCGCTTTACAGCAAAATTAAAAACAATTTGTATTTTAAGCACTGTAATTTTTTAATTTAAATATATAGCATATATAAATAACACACACTAGCTTAAGGTCCTGGCAGCCATGGCTAGCTTAAACCACTGTTAACTATTTAGTTTTAACTATTTGTTAGCATTATATAAATAAATAAATAAATGAGGCAAATAACATTTTTTTTTACTTTTTGCTTGCAAAAAATGATTTAAACCCAATCAATTGTTATTTCAAATAAATTGGTAAAACATTTCACTTTTGGTCAGACTTGCCCACTCATACTAAATTCACAATATTGGCAGCCCTCACTTTACTACGGTCGTCGAAATATTCAAACCAATAACCTTATATCGCAATATAACTCTTCATATCTCTGGTGCAAACTTCTCTCGTCATGGTTGCACTGTTTTCTGTTCATTGCAAGGTACATAATTGCTCAAAGCTAGATTCCACTAAACTTGGTTGGTTGGTTACCGTGGCTGACTTTTGTAGTCCACTCACATGCCACAATTAGCACTTAAGTGCCGTTTTGAAACCACTTACTCACCGATCACAGTCAGTATTGCTAAACCCAACCCGTAGAGTTTATGTATATTAAAAGGTCTCCCGGACATGTAATCGAACAGTCCAAGAGGTTATCGAAGATACATTTGCCCAGGATTTTATTTCTAGTTCTTTCCATTGCTGGGCATTGACACAGGAAGTGGGAGTGATTCCATTTCTTCCACGTAACCACAACTTCTACAAAAGCACCTGACTGGAATATCCAGTCTCTCCGCGTGAGTCCCAACACACCAGTGACCAGTAAGAACCTCTGTGACCCATGCGGTATCTTTTCTTCTTCTATTGATTAGTCTAAAAGACCTATTCCTTTGTATTCGTTTCGTTTCGTTGTACCTAGGCCAGGTAGCACTTTCTACTTTGCAAGATTCAAAATCTTTTCACCTACTATTAGCCTGCTATACTATTACACGGAAAAGCAGGAAGTTGCTCCTCTTGACGACCTCCAGGGGAATCGGGACTTGTTCCACTAACGATCTATTAAGAGATGCACCAAAGCGAGCTAGTTCGACAACACTTTCTCATTTCCCTCAATGTTCCTATGGCCGGAACTCCATGAGAGCCTTCTATGACTTAACTCGCTTATTGCCATCCTACATTCCCTTACGAACTTAGACTAAAAAATAGCCATTTTACTGACCTTCCGGTATACTATTTTCCGCCAGCCAACATGCCTCTCTAATAGCCAGAACCTCTGCCTTAAAGACCGTGGCCTTGTTTGGTAAACGAAAGGAGTGGTCTAAGTTTAATTGTGGTGAGTACACCCCTGCACATACACCACATTCCATCTTTGAACCATCCGTAAAGATTGGAAAGTCAAAATCACTCTGAAAACTATTTTTTTGCACTCCATCCTGATAGGAAGTTTTACCTTGAAGTTGCTCTCAAAGCTGTTATGTGCCTCTATATTGTCTGTTGTTTTGTTAAACATAGGATTTGTTGCCACTCCTAGCCATAGGGTCATTCTGGTGATAGTTGCTCCTTTCAGCCTTACCGCGCTGCTGCAGACACCGTTTTTAATGTGGAGATCGATGGGAGGAAGATGTAGCAGTACGTCCAGAGCTGTCGTGAGAAACGTGCGAGTTACGTTAGAACCTTCCACTTCTCCTTATATATGTATATGAAAATTAATATACCTAACACAATTATAGTGTATCAAAATATGTAATAATAATTATAATAAATGTATCATGAAGAGCGAAGGTAATATGGATAAGGAAACGTAAGCTTCGTTTTGATGCTGACAGTTAGGGATTCTTTAAATTTGTAACGGCTTATCAGTAGCCGTAGGATAAGTAGTAAGTAAATTAGTTTAGGGAAAATTAGTTCTAAGTTCGATCTTGAAGAATAAAGAATAAAAACCTCTGGCGCAGTCGACGGTCATTTCTTTTGAAAAAGAAATCGAAGGACATCTACCACAACTACAAAATTTTCTGGCAACCTTAAGGTCGCCTTTACAATTTGCGTTATTTTTACGCAGTGTAAATCTTACAAAGGAACTGAAATCCTTTCTTACTTTTAAAAGAAAGAATTTAGAACTTCAAAAATGTTTATTACATTCCGTCTTCATGTCTACGAAGAAAGACATAGATCAAAATTTTAAGAAGTGGCAGATCTTATTAAAAGAAGGAAATTTACCACCAGAATCTAATCCAGAATCACATTCTATTGAAGAATATACACAAAGACACCAGAAACTACAACAACAGCAACAAGAACAATCAACAACAAAAGAAGACATAGCAGAAGTGGGAGATCTTATATCTTAGATCTATAGAGGAGTATAGAAGAAGCCACAGCAACAACAACAACATTCAGAGGTAGACCAGAAGAGGAAGCAAGACAATTCAGGGGGAAAAGAAATGGCGAGTTGTCATTAATTACAGACGATTAAATGAAATCACTGTCAGTGATAAGTTTCTGATTCCTGATATCGACAGCATATTCGACAAGTTGGGGAAAGCAATGAATTTTTCTACTTTGGATCTTGCCAAAGGGTTTCCATCAAATTTTAATGAAGGAAGCAGTTCAAAGGAAAACAGCTTTCTCACCACCTCAATGACATTATGAGTTTGTTCGTATGCCTTTTGGATTAAATAAAGCCCCATCAACCTTCCAAAGAATGATGAATTGCATTTTAAGAGATTTCATTAACAAAATTTGCGTAGTTTATATGGATGACATACTTGTTTTCAGCACTTCTTTGCAAGAACATATTCATAATTTACAAAAAAATTTTAATAAACTGAGTGAACATAACTTAAAAATACAATTTGATAAATAAATTTCTTTCAAAAGAACAGAATTTTTAGGACACATTCTAACACCTGAAGGCGTTAAACCTAATCAAAAGAAAATTGAAGTAATACAAAGTTTAAGTCTTTCAAAAACAAGTAAACAGATAAAATCATTTTTAGGAACTGCTGGATATTACCGAAAATTTATTAAAGAATTTTCAAAAATCGCTTATCCTATGATACGGTACCTTAAAAAGGACACAAGAATAAATATAAAAGATGCAAATTATATACAATCGTTTGAAAAATTAAAACGAATTTTAACGGAAACTCCTGTTTTGAAATACCCAAATTTTGATAAATCATTTGATTTAGTAACAGATGTAAGTGACTATGCTATAGGTGCAGTTCTTCAACAGGGGGGTCTCCCAGTTTGTTATAGTAGTCGCACCATAAACAATCATGAACAGAACTATTCTACCATAGAGAAAGAATTATTGGCCATAGTTTGGGCAACAAACTACTTCAGACCTTATATTTACGAGAAAGAGTTTCATGTTTTACGCGACCATCAACCGTTAAAGTGGTGATATACTAAAACTCAAGGCAAAGATATTAACCCTAGATTACAAAGATTGTTGTTAAAATTGGGAGAATACAATATCAAGATTGATTACATAAAAAGGAAGGAGAATAAAATTGCGGACTCTTAAGTAGATTAACTAATAATCAAATAAATGTAATAGACGATAATCTATCTACACATAATAACGTTCACGAAGACTTACAGAGCACGGTACTCGTACTAGAATATTTTAATTCCTATCTAAGAAACTGCAGTTAACAGATTTGCAACACAAACAAAAGAGTAAAACAATATATATAGCGGAAGTAGATTTACAAAATGTTTCAGATATCCTCAGAAGATATATAAAATCAGGAAAAGTAGGAATATATTGCGAATTAAATGACCACATTTATAATCAATTACAACAAAAAATAATCGAGCTTTTTGATGGTATTAGTAATGTAAAATTTGTAAGATGTTTATTTTTCCCAAAAGATATGAGAAACGAAGAAGAAGCTTATAAATGCAAAGAGAAGGAAGCGGGGAATACAGGTATAAATGAAAATTATGAACGAGTAAAGCGACAAATATACTTTCCAAAACTTAAACAACTCATCCATAAGTATATTAATTTATGTGATACTTGTAACCGAGTAAAGTGTGATAAAAATCCAGTAAAAAATAAATTTCATATATACAGAGACAGCAAAAGAAGGCAAGGCAATAGTAAATATGGATGTATATACGAACTCCAAAGCTAACTTTTAAACTTTTATAGGTTTTCGAAATTCGCCACTGCATTTTATTTGGAAAATGGAAATTATATAACAATCATAAAAAAAATTCGATTATATAAATCGCACAGAGGTTATTTTAAAAACTAATTACAGATAATGAATTCAGAAGCATAAATATTAAAGAATATCGAAGAAATGAAAATATAATTCCTCACCTTGTGAAACCAAATAATCATACAGGAAATGCGGATATAGAATGTCTACATAGCACACTTGGTGAAAAAATTAGTACTTTGACATTATAAAACAGAAATCTTACCATTCAAGAAAAAATGAGTGAAGCTATAGAATGGTACACATTTCATTTATTATAACAGCCAAGGAGAAACCATGCAACATTGACGAGGGAAAATATGACTTGGCTAAGATACGAAACAGGTTGATTAAGGAGAAAAGAAAGATATATCAAAAAGAGACAGACAAATAAACGTGAGAATTTTTAAGCAACAAGAACCGAAGGATATATAAAAAATTACAAGGGTGTTAGGCATAAAGAACAACTCAAATACATTTAGTCAAAATTAAATAACATACATACATGTAACATTAAAAGAAAATATAAGTTCTCGGAAGATACTAAAGTTCCTAACAATACTGGTAATGTTGACTATAATACTAACAACAACTAAAATTACTATCATACTGCAGAATATCACAATCACGACAGAATTTATACTGAATTATCAAAACTACAATTACAAATATTAGGTGTACAAATAAGTTTAGAGGATTTTTTAGTGACTTTGAAGCTTTATTCCGAGGAACTGAAACAATGCATTTTATTCATAACACTGTCCATCATTAGCTACCACTTTTTCCCATCTTTCAGACAGCATACGGATTCCGCGTTGGAAAAATTCCACGGATTTTTGGCAAGAAATGGTGATGCCTTGACATGAATAGAGTGGCCAGATCGTCCGATGCTATTTAATGTTAGTTATGCCAACTTTTGAAAATCCCTTAAAACTTATTTGTACACCTAACGACCTTTATTACGCTTAAAGATAAAGATAGTTCTGGATAGAGAAAACAAATTATAATTTAGAATATTTATTGATGATATATGTGTGTACAAGAAAGAAGAATCAAAACAAAAACGAATGAAGAACATTATTAAAAACAAAGTACAAACGAAAAAGAAAACAAAAGAAATAAGCAGTAATACATTTGTAAATTATAATGTTAATATTAAGAATAGAATATAACAAATATTTAATCATTATTTATAATAATCATTTTTATACAAGTAATAATAGAATAGAAGACCTCAGGAGAGCTCTTAGTTAAAGGGGGAAGCGAGTCCCACGTTAGAACCTCCACTTATCCTTATATATATATGAAAACCAATATACCTAACACAATTACATTGTATCAGAATATGTAATAATAATCATAAAATAAAAATGCATCATGAATAGCGAAGGTAATTTAGATAAAGGAAACGTAAGCTTCGTTATGATGGTGACAGTTAGGGATTCTTCTTCAAATTTGTAACGGCTTATCAGTAGCCGTAGGATACGTAGTAAGTAAGTTAGTTTAGGAAAATTAGTTCTAAGTTCGATCTTGAAGAATAAAGAACATTGGAAATAAAAACCACTTAAGAGTTTTAATAAACACATAACTTGCGCATGGCTTCTGTGATTCCTACACAGGCCATCCTCTGCACACTGCACAGTGTGACTTTTATCATTTTTATGATGCCAAAATTAATAACAGCGAAACAAATATAGGTATGACAATGACATTTGGCAACAGTAATGCAGAGATTAACATTATATTGGACAGAAAAAATTTTAAAATTTTTCCTGAGATGTTCAAATTAACATACATTTATGAAAACAAATTTGAAACATATATTAGAAAAAAAAGATGATAAAAAAATAAATAAAAAGTTAGTCGGAGTCAATATCTTCGTCATATTCACTGCATATAAAGAGTTCTGACGGTATGAGCAATTTGTGCAACAAATCTAAGTTACTATCAATTCTTGATGTCTTTCTAGTGAATAGTTCACGATAATTTCTTGCATCTTTGTTTCTCGACTCTTGAGCTTCTTCAGAAAGTTGGCCAATAGGAAGAATAGAAAACGAAATAATATCCTTTCCATGAAATAAAATTTTATGCACACTCACTGGCATATTGTATTCTGATAAATAAATAGTTTTCTTGACTCTGTGGCATAGTGGTCGAAGACTACAGAATTAATTTGATACCCACATGCTATGCAGGAAAGTATTGTATGAAACGTATGATGTACATGGAGAAACATCAAGAATAAATTTAGTGAAGTCCACATGTTTTGATAACCAGTCAGCGTTTCGTACAACAAAACGGCTATTTTTTCGACCAGAACGTTCCCAACTTGAGGGAAAATCAAAACAAAGCTTCGTAACATATGGTTTTAATTTGAAGTGATGCACATCTCTTCCAATTAAACTCAAAATTTGATTAAGCACGGCATCATTCTTTTCTTCTTTCTTGCTTTCTAGCCAAACATCGAATAGTGCATTTCGAGAAACTTACATATTTTATTAGTGTTTGGAAGAATTTTTAAAGAAATATAAATTTAGATCTTAAATCCGGGATAAGGAACAAGTATATGTTTGGGATTAAAAAAGAAAAACAAATAAACTGAAATATTAAAATCGGGATAAAGAACATGTACGTGAGTACATATATTTGGGATTAAGTTTTTTTAAATTGAAATTATGAAGTGAATTGTCGATAGATGATGTCTTTTCGCTATGACCTTTCAGTCACAATTGATTTGTATTCACAACTTCATGTGACCACGAAGCCACCGCCTCCTGGCAGAACTTTCATCCGCTATGTAATAAAAATAAATCGGGATATCAAACGGGACGGTGGCTAAAGTGCGAGATGCGTTTTTTCAATACGCGTCTGAACAATTAAAGATAAAAAAATTAGCGCAATTAGTTGCAAAAACTGATTGCAGATTCTGAAACTAGACATCTTTTCTATTAATTTGGTTATAAACATTTAATAGAATTCTATAGAATTATGTAAGTTTCACTCTATTAAAAAAAAAAAAACATTTCTTATTTCACTCAATTTTTGATGATTGCATTTTTTAATGGTGTATCCACGATAAAATTGTATAAAATAGAAAATAAAACTTAATTTTCAAGAACTTTTCAGTGCTATTACAAGAAGTCTAAGTAAATAAGATTAAAAAGATGTCAAAATATTCATGCGAAAAAAAGTTATGCCACCACAAGTTTCACCAAAAATTGCAGGCTGTGAAATGGGTTTCTGTACTTTTCGCAGTCAGACAAGTTCGAAAACGGTTATCATGCTGACTGTTAATTTTATCTTTTGCTTTAAGTGCATATTCATAACAGTTTCAAATTTATCTATTACATATAAGAAAATTGTTATGATCGGAGAACTTTTTTTTAGACTTTTGGCATCCTAAATGTGAAAAAAGTCACACTGTGCACTGCTTAGTTTGTGCCCTTTCCTAGAATTGGCCACCAAACAATTACACCATATGTTAGTATCGGACGTACAATTGCTGAATACATCCATGCTGTTATGTTAGGGCGCAGACCCCATCTCTTGCCAAACAATCTTTTGCAAGAGCAAAAGGCCACACTGGCTTTATTTTCCGGTAATGGATTTCTAATTTAGTTTTGCGTCTAGCATAACTCCAATCCTAGCTAGAGAATCCTGGATAGCACTCGTGTTCACAATGTTGAAAGCACCCTCTATATCTAAGAAATCTGCAAGAGAGTATTGTTTGTAGTAAATTGCTCTGTCTGCCGTGCGGACTACCTCATGTAGAGCCGTTTCCATATATCAACCTTTGAGGTACGCGTGTTGTCGAGATGGGAAATTTGTCAATAGCAGATCGAAGATGAAGGTCCAATACTCTTTCCATCGTCTTTAAAAGCAACGACGTTAGGCTGATTGGCCTGAAATCTTTTGCGGATTCGTGACGAATTTTCCCTGAATTATGACGACTACATTGACTTTTCTCCAGCTGATTACCAAAAAAAAAAAAAAAATAAATACACGCTCTAAGAATCATGCATAGCCAATTGACTACCTTGTCCTGAAGCTTCTGTGGCATTATCGGGAGAACCCCATTAATGCCAGACGAAATATGGGGTGAAAAAATATTGATGGAGTAGAAAATCTCCTGATCTGTATAGATCGAGTCAAGGTCTTGCGAAGATTGCCGCAACCGTATGGATACTTCAGAAACAGTTTGCATATCTTTGCAGTCATTGAAGTATGTTGAGTAGGAGGTCAAGTCTTTCAGCAGATGATACCGTCCATTTTCTATCTTCCTTGTTAAGGAAAAAGGGATGAACAGAACCTTACTTAGTTTTGCTGAGACAAAAGTAGACTCGATCGACTCCCAAAATTCTTTCCATCCTTCATTTTTGTTGTTCCTGATGGTTTTTTTTTAAATCTTGAAGCACTCTTTGTATAATTTCTATTTGTTATCCCTATAACACTGGTTGAAGAGCTTTCTCGTCGTCTTTCCTCATTGCTGCCAATCTTGCTGAGATTGAATCGAGGTTCCTGGTACGGGTTCTTCCTGACCATCACTTTCGATTTGCCCCTTTTTGGTTTGGATGCGCGACGGCTGGCATTTTCTTTTGTCGATTTTGCTCATGTCGACGGTTTGTCGCTAAATCCTATAGCTACCGACGTTGTTGTTGCTGATACTGTTGACGCTGCTGCTGGCCCACTGTCAGCAGAGACTAGTTGATGGCTTGAGGCCAGCTCCGTTTCGTTCTATTTTGTATATTTTGTTATTATTGTTGTCCCACAAGAGTAGGTCCACCTTGGCATTGCCGGGGTAGGGGCAAGGCTAAAATAACACCGGAGGTCACCAGGTATCCGGAGTCCACCGTTATAAGACACAACCACACAGTGCCATTCATCCCATGGGCACGGTCGTTGGACACCCGGGATTGCGAGTTTTATCGAGATAACCTCTCTAGATCAGTCATATTTAGTTAACAACAAGGGCACCTCTAGCAGGTTGTGGCTCCTCACAACGTATGGACGGTCTTGAGCGTAGAGCACCTGGCTCGTTTACCAGAACCTTACCCTCTCCACTAATTAGTAGCGCTTCTAATTGTTCAACCTTTGTAGATGTACTATTTTAAAAAACATAACAATTGCTACGAATAAGTGAACTTATCAAACCATCTCGCGATGGATATAATGCACTTTTTCTATTTGATTTTTTCCGACCCATTATGTATTTATAAAATGACAAACCTTCGATCAACAATTTCTGATTGAAGGTGAGAGACAACAGCAATGTGGACACAGCCTCCGCGGCGAATAGGGAGATCTGTCCTATATGTTGACGAAATTTGATTAGAAAATTTCATTACTAAGAATACCAGAGTGAAGCCATGTCTCGGAAAATGATATAATATCTGATTCAATGGAGAAACTATCCCTATACAAATTATTAAGCTTGACAATAAACCTCTAACATTTTGATTAATGCTAGTTTTTTGGAGCCGAGCTTGGAGCCGAAGGTGATCTAGTATGCACAGGAAGTCTAACAGTGCAAGATCTATTCCTTTTCTTCTGCTTAAATACACGAACAACCATATTTGGAGGCCAGAATTTCGGATTACAAACTTCGTCGAAAGATTCGGAAGGCTCGCTAATCTTAAACGACGAAAAAAAGTAATAATCATCCCTTGGTTGTGAAAAATTGAATTTTTGCACACTAACCTTCACATTAGTCTTATTAATATCGTCACAAGGTGGTATCATATGAAAGTCTAGATAGGAAAATATGTTTCCGAGGGGCCACTACCGACACCTTCAAAGTGTTGTCTATCAAAAGATTACGATATTGGTAAAGGTTCAACAGCTGTCGCAAGTGATATTGATGAATGAGCGGCCTGTTTGTGACTCATCGGGTAAAGGTAGAGCGGTATCACCACCATTGACACGATTGCGCAAATTTATCCACAATTGAGATAGACGAGCGAGGAGCAGGTCTTGACCGCTTGAAGGCATTAATGGCAACATTTCCATTTTTGTCCACAATGGTGTTCGACAGAAAGAGGAGACCGTTTAGAATGAAGATAATGCAGATAAGGGTGGAATTTCCTGTATTACAGGGAGCACGGGAGTTGTGATAGAATCGGCTGGAGGGCCAATTGTGGCAGGCCACAGAAGAGGTTTGGTGGGAGGGAGCATGGTTGCCCATTGAGAAGATGGTTGACAATAAGAGAAGGGAAGGAGACTGATATCGAACTGATATTCTAGTGAGAAAATCAGTGCCCGAATCAAAATCGAACGAAAGTTGCATTTACAGCACTATTCAACTTGTATAAAATCGTCGCGTACACTAGCGATACGATTCGACTGATACAAATCAAACGTACTGCGGATGTTACAAACAGAATGGGCCACGTCAGACTGCCACAATCTAATTTGAAATCAACTGAGTTATCCTATCATGGTCACGGCCGTTCAGATCCCGCACAAGCCAACAGCGCACGGCCCGTTAAGAATCAACATCGAATGTATTTTTATTCTTACATGAAGGTGTTGCAACAATCATTTTCACGACAGAAAGAAAATAAAATTAAAATATATATATATATATACATATATATATATATATATATAAAAATTAATTAGTTTAAGTAAACAAAGAAAAAAAATAAGTAGCCATAAATTAATAAAATTATCAAAAATGCAAATAGCAAGATTCACAATTTGGATACCCTGTCAAGCAGGTGCAATGCGAAACTAAATCAATCATTTTCACGACAGAAAGAAAATAAAATTAAAATTAATTAATTAGTTTAAGTAAACAAAGAAAAAAAATAAGTAGCCATAAATTAATAAAATTATCAAAAATGCAAATAGCAAGATTCACAATTTGGATACCCTGTCAAGCAGGTGCAATGCGAAACTAAATGTATACACAGCAAGTAGAGAGCGCACAAAAAGCAACAATTAGCTTTTGCATTTCTCACGCTTACAAAATTAATATTTTGTTACAGATAACTGTTTTGCAGAGCACAAACCAACGGCTGTACCTGCGCCACTGACTTTTGTATTTTTCGATTCTCTTTTATCCCGTTTGTCGTTGTTATCACCTTCAGACAATTGTGCATTTTCGAACGCTTCAATCTCAATTTTTAAATAATCAAGTAGTTCCGTTAGTGAATCGGTGTGCTCTATAACTATAGAGCTGAGTGGTGGATGAGCGAGCTCTTCTCGTTTGATCACTTTGTGGTACTCGATTCGCATTTGCGATGGAATAGTACCGAACTGACCAATATATCGTAGTTTGATATTGGGATTCCTAGCATGCCTCTGCGGGAATTAACCCCGCAATGGTCGCAGCTGCATCACCTACTAGTGCATCGTTCAAATAGTTGAACTGGGAAATGAAATCCTAGTTCACATTCTCATGTACTGCAGTTTTGAACTGCTCCCAAAAAGCAACCAATTCTCGAACATTTCATCAAATTTTTTCAATTCAATCGGCTCTAGCTTTGCCGATGACCTTTGCACATTAGTTTCCAAAGAGCTTTTTTCCTGCTCCAATACGGGTGTGGTGTTCGTAGTGGCTTCCGGAATTGGCGCTAACGATGAAGCCAAAATTGTAATTTGTCTATGGTTGCTATTGCTCTATCGTCATATTCGAATGCCACTTCGTATTCTTTTTCCTTCTCTCCGTCGGTCAATAGAGCAAGCGTTTTGTCATCCATAAATTTCAGGTTGTCATGCACATTTGTTGGCCATTGAATGTACTATACACGCTCAAGCCTTCTTCGGAGACACCAGATGGATCCTTTAAGTATCATGAGAATTCTTATGCATCTATCTTCTATCTAAACTGCCAACAATTACGAATGTGGTTACCACTATATTTAAATTTTCTTTTAGAAGAACTATTTCTTCTTTTACAATATCCGTTTCCCTTAAATACAGTAGTGAACTGTTATGTCCTAACTTTTGGCCGGCCGGCTGTGTTGTTCACGAATATAATTTAAAAAAAACGTGCAAATACTGGTATCATTACCAAACTCCCCCCTACAAATTCTACAAAAAGATGATTTCTAGTCGCCCTCACGCAGCCCCAATTCATTTAATTTTCCAATTTTAATTTATATATTACATGTTCCTGTATCTCACCTGCTTCTGATGACTCTGTTTACTTATCACATCTGACAGCTATTGAGAAAGTTTTGTCTTTTATTAAAGATACTGGTAAGGTCTTAATCATGGGAGATTTTAATCTTCCAAATATTTCTTAGACAGCCTCTGATAATTGTAACTCTGTAATATCATCAGTCAGCTGCGAATTTGTCGACTTATTAACCGAATTTTAGATTTGGTCTTTACCGACAGCATAAATGATGTGTCCTTGTTTCGAAGAAATCCTCTTTCCACTCCAGAGGATGCTTATCATCCGACTTTGGAATTAAACATCATTCTGAATGGGTTTGGATTTCGTTTCTGCTGTGACAAAAGCGAGGTCAAAATTGAGCAAACCATTGGTTCTGGGACGTTACTGATCTAGATATACAATAACACAATCACTGGTACAAGGTTTTGTTTAACGTATGTTTATTTGCAAATGTTTATTTGAGCAAATAACAAAGAATATTACAATTTATGGGAGTGGCAGATAGAATACGTTGTTACTCGATCAGGTTTTCCTCCAAGTGATTTTTGTCAATATGGTTAAGTTTTTCCTTGGGTCCGTTGTTTCAACATGGATGTCTTCTCTCCACATCCAGCGGTCACCAAACACAAAGTTTCTAAGCACCCACAAACTAAAAGTGTCATTCACCTTTGCCTTTACTTGTTATGGTTCTTCCTCTTCCTTTTTCCTCATGACCAGTAGCTGACGTTAGAGGTGAGAGTATTGACGTGTTATCGGTATTACAGTGTTGATGAACAAAATTGTAGTTTCGATAACACCCGTACATGCCGCTCCGAATACTGGGACCAGTATTAAAAACCAGAACATGTGATCTTGCTTGATTTGCTGAAACGACACAAGTGTTTCTTATGATATATACATGTACGAGTGAGAAATTAATTATATATTTGAATTCGTTTCAGGGCCACTTTGGTATAGGAAGCCGACAAATTTTTGACACAGAACGCTTGTAGATACCAGCAGAAGTTTTAATTGTAGCGCCTCGTACCAGTGCATCCAATACAGGATGAAGTTCCACAATTCTTTTTAGCTTACACTCGCTCGGTTGAACGCGATCATCCTTGATTATGACAATATCATTTATCTACAAATTTGGTGTTTCGTTCCGCCACTTAGGGCGTGACCTCAAATGCGATAGCCAATCTGCACTCAACAGTTTCCAAAAATTGCCTCAAAATCTTTTGACCTTCCAGAAATTGTACGTTTAATAACTGATCTTGTAAGGTAGGTTCTGGTAGCGTTGTTCTGGCTTCTACAACCAAAAAGCGAGCAGGTGTGCATGGCACCTCTTATTTGAAAGACCGCTGCCACAGTCTCAAAGCTTTGTCCGCTCCTACAAAAATTGTTCCACAATCACTATAAATATCCTCTACGTCCGACAAAACGTTCTAATGCCTATTAAAAATGTTGCGTTGTTAATCCTGTAACCACTTCGAGATTTATGGCATTAGTTGCAAAGCAAATTAAAACTGCAATGTAAGCTTTATACTTGTGATGATCACGAAACCGCGAAGCCTTTAAAATGGCCGTGTCGGTGGGTTAACTCGATGCAATGGCAAGGCTGCCAGCAGTTGACAGGATGGTTGCGGAAGATGTTTGAAATAATGCACACACTGACGCAGTATTTTTTTACAGATTGCTTCTCGCTTATAATCCAAAATAGGCAACGCGTTGTAGAAAGAGTTAATTGTACTCCTCCACGTAATGTGTTGAGATGCACATGGTCTGGCAAAATGGTTCGGGTCAAGAAGCCGCTTCGGTGATGAACGCAGAAGAATTGTCGGAGAGCATCACGTGCCGCCTTAGCAGAGCATGATGCAACTATGCCGAGATGTTCGGGAAGACCTGACAAAATTTCAGTCTACTGGTGGAATGAGGAAATCATGACCTCTAGAGGAAACTGTCACCGAGCACGAAGAAAGTTGAAGAGAGCACGTGGCACACCAGCGTCAAGAAGCTGTTTCACTATTTCAAGAAGCTTCGAGATGGCGTTGACGATGATCCCTTGGGTTTGGGATACAAAACCGTCATGAAGAAATTGAAAGGTCCGAGAGCACTTCAGCCCACGTGCCCCACACTAATGCAAGAAGTAGTCTCGACGCTATTCCCTCGTCAAGTAGAAACAACACTCTATCAGGGCCAGCAAGTGCACGTGAATGACATCCCGGATGTCACCACGCAAGACGTGATGCACATAGTGAGGCACATTGCGGATAATAAAGCTTCGGGCCCAGACGATTTCCCAAACATTGTTGAAAGCAGCGATTAAGGCAGCACCGGAACTGTTCGCCAAACTCTACGACTCTTATCTCAAGGAAGGCGTGTTTCCTAAACCCTGGAAACAACAGAAACTGTGCTGCTACTGAAACCAGGGAAGCAGCCAGAACAACCATCGTCGTATCGCCCTTTGTGTATGCTAGACACTCTGGGCAAAATACTGGAGCGCATCGTCTGTATAGATTGCAGGAACACCTGAAGGGCTCTCTCCAAATCAATATGGCTTTAGGAAAGCGCGATCAACCTGGACGCCATTCAAGTCGTCATGAATATTGCCCGTGAAGCCACGAGCTGCAAGCAGTGGAGGTTCGGCTCAAAGAGGTACTGCGCAGTGGTAACGCTGGATATAAAAAAAGCGTTCAACTCCGCAAGTTGGTCGCAGATCATGAGTGCGCTGAACACATTTGCGGTGCCTTCAAAAACAGGGTACTGTTTACGACACTAGCGATGGAATAAAAACGTACACAGTAACTGGCGGCATACTCCAGGGCTCGGTGCTGGGCCCTACGCTTTGGAACGCAATGTACGACGGCATTCTCAAACTCGACCCCCCGGAGACACAACACTCGTTGGATATGCAGATGATATCGCGATGGTTGCAGTGGCAAAGCACCTTGACACTTTGCAGGTGCTATGTAATGACGCTATCTCGAGAGTGAGACGATGGCTCAAAAACGCAAAGCTCGAGCTGGCTGCATAAAATACGGAGGTTGTTCTCTTGAGCACTCGGCAGGTTCGTGAAGAGCTAACGATCACGGTGGGCGAACACAATATTTCCTCCCAGCCGTACTTAAAGTACCTGGGAGTACTTATTGACTCGCGGATGACCTTTAAAGAACACCTAAAGACAGGCAGCGACAAAGCCGCACGAATAAATGGTGCGCTAACCAGACTGATGCCTAACATTGGTGGCCCTCGAGCAAGCCGGCGGCTACTCTTGTCATCGGTGATAAGCTCGGTGATTCTGTATGCTGCGCCGATCTGGGCGGACACGAAGATTTCATACTTCAAAAACATAAAGCGCACATACAGACTCTGTGCTCTGAGGGTAGCCAGTGCTTACCGCACTGTATCAGACGATGCCATTTGCGTCGTAGCAAGGAAGATCCCTATCGACCTGCTCGCGTGTGAAATGGGGCGACTGTACAGCGGCACAGGCCACAGGCCATCAATCGCGATAAAAAAGAAGAGAGGAGGTGCACAATTTCCGTGTGGCAGCAACGAAGTGATCAATCCGAGAAAGGGCGCTGGACGTACAAATTGATCCCAAATAACGGGGCGTGGATGAACCGAAATCATGGAGAGGTTGATTATAATCTCACGCAGTTGCTGACCGGACATGGCTGCTTCAGAGAATATTTATACATGTTCCACCTCGAAGACGACCCGTATTGTCCAATCTGTCCAGAAGAGCCAGAAAGCGCCTGTCACGTGCTGTTTTATTGCCCACGGTTCATCAATGAGCGAACTGACCTTGAAACAGCATTCGGCGAAGAAGTAATGGAGTCAAATCTGGTCACACATATGTGCGAGGATAGCAGAAAGTGGAACGCGTCAAGTGCAGCAGCTGCGAACATATTGGATACACTGCGCTACACGGAGAACGCACGCTGATCTGCTGAACGAGCTGATGGAGTTTCGCGACAAGCAATGGATATCATTGCTCCCGGACTCGGACAGAATGACTAAAACTAACGATTGAGTAGTAATATACTCACAACGGCCTCCCGACGCACTGCCTAATCAGTGAAGTTCTGGGAGGACTAACCGTCGGACATGAGGGAGGGTTTAGTGGGTTAAAGTCCCACACTACGGCTACGGCCACAGGCTTTCGATGCTTCCCTTCCTCGGCAAGAAAAAAAAAAAAAGTTGTGGTGATGTGGAGGAATCTGAATCACTCAGCACAGGAGAGGGCTAGGAACAAATTCCTGGGTAATTATATTTTAGACAAACTCTCGGACTGTTCGGTCACATGTCCCGGTGAACTTCTCAATTACCTAAACTCTACGGGATGGGTTAAGCTATACTGATTGTGTTCGGCGAGTAAGTGATTCCAAAACGGCACTTAAGTGTTAATTGTAGCTTGTTAATGGATTATACAAGTCAGCCACGGTATCCAACCAACCCAAGCCACTGTTCACACAAATACTGTGGCAACACATCAGCCCACTCGAGTGAAGATTGCTAGTTATTTCCTCGTGAGAATCGTATGCTCCACACTTGTTTGAGTATAGTTTTCTCTGCAGTGAGAATCGGTGCAATGAAACACAAAGGATCATAAAGACGTGAGTTTTGTACCCTCAATTCGACTGTTCTTTATGCAGATGTCTCTATTATGTCGAGTTAATTAACCTTGTACTTGTCCGTTTTAAATTGTTATCCGTTGTATGTATCAGTTAGAAAACATAGAATAAGAAATCATAAAATATATTGTAAAGTAAATATGAACAGTTAGAATAAGGTATATGATAGAGTAAAAATTTGTAAATAGTCATTCTGAAGACATTGTTCGAATTAAAAGGATTAAAATCAACTCCGAAGAGCTTTATTATTTTAAAAATATCGAATTACTTGTAATTGGCGCAGTCGTAATAGAGTTAATATCTAAAGATATAATATTAACATCAAATTTTCGTGTTATACCGCAGTGAATTTGGCTAAAGCCATACTATTTTAATATATTAATACGGAAAAAAGATCTAAAAATTTTGTGATACAAAATAATAATAATTAAATTATAATAATTAATAATTGTTTTAAAAAAATTATATAAATAATAATTTTAAAAATAATAATATAAAAATAATTTTAAAAATAATGATATAATTTATAATTTTAAACATAATATAAATAATAATTTTCAAAATAAAAAAATAATTTTAAATTAATATAATAACAATGGAAAAGGGCAACATATTATAATAAAAATAAATTAATGAATCAAAATACAATTTACATGTAACAAGAACAGATTGTGAAGATCATTTTATTTCTTTTTTTGTGCAGGAAAAGTGTAAGAGGAAGAGGTAGTGAACTTGGACTGGAAAGAAAAGGTAGAAATAAACAAACGAAAATATAAAAAATCAGCCAAGTGTGAGTCGGACTCGCACACGGAGGGTTCCGTAACATCATACAAGATTTTTTTGCTTAAAATATAAAATTATGTTTATATTTAATAGCCTTAAAGTATACTACAATTAACAGCTCAAAGTATACTACAAAAAACAAAAAATTGTTAAACAAAAGATTAAATTAAAGAACAATGCTTCTAAAAATGTATATTTTTAGTATTTGTCGTTCTACACACAAGTGAAAATTTCAACTCTCTACCTATTGTGGTTCATGAGATAGAGCAGGAGACGTACGGACATTGTAAGCTTAGTAATAGGGTCCCGTTAGTTCCCTATGGGTACGGAACCCTCAAAAGAAAGAAAGAGTTAATAAAAATAACAGTTCAGTGCAAAATAAGTGGAAATACGGCGAAAACTATATACCTGTTATAACAGGTCAAACAAAATAACAGTGCAACGCAAAATAAGTGGAAATACGGTGAAAACTAAATGGCGTTTTTTTACGCCCGATAGAACTTGAAATTGTAAATAAAAATTCAGCCAAGTGTGAGTCGGACTCGAACACGGAGGGTTTCGTACCATCGTACAATATTTTTTGCTTAAATTATTAAATTATGTTCATATTTAAAAGCCTAAAAGTATACTACAATTAGCATTTTAAAAGTATACTACAAAAAACAAAAAACTGTTAAACAAAATGTTAAATTAAAGAAGAATGCTTCTAAAAATGTGTATTTTAAGTATTTGTCGTTCTACACACAAGTGAATTACACACTCTGTGAAAATGTCAACTCTCTACATATTACGGTTAATGAGATAGAGCAGGAGATGGATGGACGGACGGACGGACGGACGGACAGTGTAAGCTTAGTAATAGGGTCCCGTTAGCTCCTTACAGGTACGGAACCCTAAAAATAGCACAAAACATTAAATTTTAATCAAAAATTTTTTTTATTCGAAAGATCAATGCATGGCACTAACATTCAAAAATGATTTCGGGCATATGGCCACCGCGACTGTTCTTGACGAAGCGCATTCTGGACGTCCAATTTTGCGCCACTTTTTCAAGCACAGTTGGTCGTATGCCACGAATAACACGAACAATGTTGGCCACCGAAGAGTCAATTGTTGCTGGCTTATCAGCATAAGCCAGTGACTTCACGTAGCCCCACAGGAAATAATCGAGAGGTGTCAAATCGCACGACCTTGGAAACCAATTGACTCGAAATCAATTTATCGCCTAATTTTGATTTCAATAAGTTGACGGTTGCGGTCGCCGTATGGCGCGTAGCACCATCCTGTTTAAACCACATCTCGTCCGGATCAATGTTTTTCATATTTTCAAACAAAATATCAGTGATCATGGTGCGGTAATGATCTCCATTGACCGTAACGCGAGGTCCGGCCTCATTTTTGAATAAATAAGGTCCGATGATGCCACCAGCGTGTAAACCGCACCAAACAGTGAATTTTTCATGATGTAATGCAGTCTTTAGGGTCTCTTGTGGATTGGTGTAAAACCAATCCATATGCGGCAATTTGCTTATTAACAAACCCGTTAAGCAAAAATGAGCCTCATCGCTGAACACAATTTGGCGATAAAACAACGGGTCAGTTGCCAACTACTCTAAAGCCCAATTGGACGTTCAGAATGCGCTTCGTCAAAAGGTTTCTTCTCCTATTGACTTATGGATTCGACCGAAGGGGGTATCTTCCTTTTTAGGGCTTGATGTAGGTTAAGAACTTTACCCATTTTTATCCAATTTTAATTAAGTTAACGTAATTTTAAATTTTAATTTTTTGTTCTTTTTTGTTCCCTCAACTGCACACAAATTTCCGTTTCTCCTACCCTCTCCCTTTCCTTATTTAATGCATTCATACTTCTACTTGCACCTCCCTTGCTGTTACAACAACAATTAGCGAAGATAAGGGTAAGCAACCACTTTATTAAATTTAATACTGAATATGGCAGAACAGCGGGAAAATCACTTAATTGAGGTAGTAAAGAGGCAAGAAGCAATGATATTCCAATTATTACAGCAATAACAATTCAACCAGCAGCTGCAACAACCACAGCAATTACAACAAATTAATGGCTTAGGCCTTACGCCAAAGGACGTCCTGAATCAGTTTAGGGCCGTTCAGCCCTTGAATAACATAAATTATTTGGTTCCATTTATCAAGTCGGTGGACCACATTATGACGTTGTGTGGTGACAACATTGAACTGGCATCATTTGGAACCAGCATCATCGTTAACGAGAAGCTTCGTGGAGAGTTAACCAGGGTAGCACAGGAACTTTTGGACAACCCCAGCTGGACGGAAGTAAAGAATAAATTGAAGCAGGGATTTGATTTGCATATTAATGGAGAAGCTTGATAGGTTAGCAAGTCACAACGTAGATGAGAACATGAAGCTAGAAGATGTAATTTCAAAATTTACCAAACTTGAATTGTTAGATGATAGCAGACCTATACACTGTAAACACAGAAAGCCCAAATTACAAACGAACAGTAGCAATCATCATACCAATATCAATCAATATGTTAATAACAACAATCAAAACCATAATAATACTGTCTATAATAATAACCAAGACTATAACAATAACATCCAATGTAATGATATTCGGAATTCTAATAGTACTGGTATTACAAGGTATTCAGGTACTAGCAAAATCATATTTCTACATTGGATACAGTGGTGAATAGATTCCCCACTCAAATAATAATAGTGGAGGAAAAGAATAACAGTGTCACGAATGTATTTAATAACATACAAGTGTATAGTAGAGACATTAATAATAATAATGTCATTGATATAGTTCGAAGGGAAGTCATAAAGGGGAAAGTAGGAATATATTCATATCTGAGTGATCATGAATTTAACAAAATTCAAAAAATTCTCGTAAAGGAATTTGATAATAATCCTCATGTAAAATTTGTAAAATGCTCTAGATGAGCAAAAGTTATAGAAAGCTATGATGAACTTAATAAACAAATCGCTTTATTTCAATAAAATGGGAGTGTTCACTGTGGCATAGTGGCAACTTTTGTACAATTAATAACACGAATATACAATCCCAGACTTAGGGAACATATTCACAGAATCCTTAATAATTGAGATACCTGTACTGGTGGGAAATATAAAATCGTAAACCGAACAAAAACAAATTTTACCTAATCGAAACGCTGAAAACGGTCAATGAAATTATTCATGTTGATACGTATGTCAACTCAAAACAATCGTTTATATTATTTATTGATATTCTACTATAATAATATTTATCATTCTTTTATAAAATGTACACCATTCGATGTACAAAACAATAAAGTTGATCATAGGGAATTATATAATCGTTTATTAAAACAGAAGATTAGCGTAATAGAGAAAGTAAATAATGAAAGAAAGCATTACATAGAAAATAGAGAACAGGGTTTTATAAAAAATTACAAGAACCTTAGACATAAGGAACAGGCAAAATTTATTAAAAAAACCTTAAGGACTGTCCATGATAAACATATTAAAAGACCTTTAAAATATTCTAATATTCCATGTTCTTTGTTTCTCATTCGTTGCCAAATTATTAAATAATTACAATAAAATGCAATTGGCAAAAATCGAAATTCCTCATTAATTTTGTAGTGGAAATCCCTATCGATTCTTGAAGTATGAATAATAGGGAATAATTGTAATACATATATGAAAATTAAATAAAAATTCAAATAAGGGAAATGTGAAATATGAGATTCCAGGAGTAATCTCTAACAAGGGCGGGAGGAGTTATGTACCCTCAATCCGACCCTGTTCTTTATGCAGATGTCTCTATTATGTCGAGTTAATTAACCTTGTACTAGTCCGTTTTAAATTGTTATCCGTTGTATGTATCAGTTAGAAAACATAGAAAAAGAAATCATAAAATATATTGTAAAGTAAATATGAATAGTTAGGTTTAAGTGCACTGAAGTAAATAAACATGAACAGCTGAATTTATATTAAGAATAAGGTATATAATAGTGTTGGGAGATACCGAGCTTTTTCGGCACCTTTTTTATAATGTCAATTAGGATTATTACTAGTGGTTTATTCTCCTCTTGTTGCGCATCAAAAAAACCATTACCCGCATGAAGATGTAAGCACAAATAGAAAAACAAGTAAAAGTCACGATATAATTTGTAACAATTAACTAAGAACAACTTTATGTACAAAATAAATATATTTCTTTATTTATATTTCGTTTTACTAATAAAGTGTACAAGGTTATTATGTATTGCTGTTGTTGCTATTGTCGTTAATTGTATTCGAACAACTGAACTTATATTACAATAATACAATATTCTTATTATTGATCGATCACCACAAGCAAAACAACGTAGCGGGATCCTACATAAACAGTTCGTAAGCAAGTTAATTGACATACATCATCGAATATGATTATGAGGATCGAGCTATCGTCTCTGTCACTCGTGCAATCGGCCACTTCAACGGAGGTAGATTTTCTTCTTTGATGCACACAAGGTCATTAAAATGAATTGCAGGCTGTGGAGTACGCCATTTTGAGCGTTTCTGTAATAGGGTAAGATTCTCCTTGCTCCACCGTCTCCATAACAATTGCTGCACATGAGTGACGCGCTGCCAACGATCAAGCCAACTACAACTGAGAGGGATGATGTCTGGCTCTGGAATCTCAGTGAGAGGCCCACCAACAAGAAAATTACCAGGGGTCAGTACATCGAGATCTGCGGGATCCTCAGATAGAGGAGCCAAAGGCCATGAATTGATAATTGCCTGAATTTGAGATACCAATGTTCGTAGCCCATCAAAGTCCAAGAGTGCCGAACCAATAGAACGATACAAATAGTGCTTAGCCATTTTAACAGCAGCCTCCCATAAGCCTCAAAATGAGGAGAGCGGGGTGGTATGCAGCGCCAATCGAAGCCCGTGTCGAGACAGTAAGCATGAACTTCGTTGCGATGAGTTTCACTATAAAATAGGCGACGCAACTCTTCTAACTCGTTCCTTGCACCAACAAAGTTGTTGTATTATTGAACCAAATGCATCTTGGCGTGCCTCGTGTTGCTATGAAACGCTTCAAAGCACTCAGGGATGTTGCAGTGGACAGGTCCTTCACCAATTCCATCCAGACTGATTTAGTTGCGAAACAAATGAACACACTGATATAGCATTTCTGAGGCGGTCTATTGCGCACGTCCGACTTGTAAAAACGGACCGCAGTAGTCTATACCAGTTACAGCAAATGGACGAGCATCCTGAATTCGCTCCTTAGGTAATTGGACATAATATGCTCGACAAGTTGAGGCTTAGCCCTGCAACAAATGATACAAAATTGCAAGCGTATAGAAGCCAGCAAAGACTGCGGACCTGCATGATGATGCTTTCGATGGAAGTAGGTGATGATTGCAAAAGTCAAAGGATGCTCCTTGGGTAAAATGTTAGGGTGATGAGCCTCAAAGCCAAGAGTAGAAAAGGTGACAGTGACACGATGGTACTGGATGACGGTACGGTGGTTTTTGCTTGCAAGAAGCGATAGTCTGAGGCGAGATGAGCCTTTTGAATGATCCGAATCAAGATGTTAGAACCAAGACGAATGTTATCAGCCGTAAGCCTAGCCTTACTATATGTGATGAATTTATGTACATAACCAAATATACGCTGCATGGCTCCAAACGAATTTATGTATTTGTATGAGAGAGTGACATCAGAGGAGTTGCTTAATACTGCTAAGGCTTTATGACGCAGCTCTGGAAGTTGAAGTTCTTCTCGCTGCTTAACTCCTTAAAAAACAGAAGCCCATTCATCCAAAGATTTGAATAAAGTAGTTCACGAGGAGTGGCTCCCCTTGACAAAATGTTGGGTGGATTCATGTCGGTGGGCACGTAGTGCCATTTCATGCCTTTTCTGCTGGCAGAGACTCTGTTAGCAACGAATATATTGAACTTTGAAGATTCCTCATACAACCATGTCACCATTGACGAGTCAGACCAACAGTCAAATTGCCCTTTAAACAGTGCCATTTTTACAATGTCATGCATCAGCTGAGCAAGCAATGAGGCTGCACAGAGTTCCAGTTTTGGCACCGTCAGAGTTTTCAAAGATGCTACGCGAGCTTTGGAACACAACAAATGCACAATGGTTGCTAACACTGAGCGCTTTGTGCATTGAATATCACAAGAACCGAGTTGTGGAGCAAACATAAAAAAGAAGTTATCGCTTTGAGGCAGCCAAACTAATCCAAGCGCCTTTGTAACATCACTGCCATCATTAAATTTTAGCATGCCCTCTCTGTCGACCTCAAGTACATCATGAAGAACCTCAAGGCAATTAGAACACCACTTCCTTAAATGAAAATTGTCTCGAGTAAGGAGCTCAGTTGTTTGTTGCATTAACATCCGAACTTCCTCAACTGAAGTGAAATCCAGAAATCATGTCGTTGACATAAAAATCCCTCATGATAGTTTGCGAAACCAAAGGATACGAAGAACGCTCATCCAAAGCAAGCTGCTGTATAGCACGTATTGCTAAAAAGGCAGCAGGCTTGGTTCCGTAAGTAACCATATCGAGTTTATAAATTTGCATTTTGTCTTCAGGAGAATAGCGCCATAAGATGCACTGCAACATACAATCAAGAGCTGCCACCCGAACGCATCGATATATCTTGCATATATATATCTTTAATACCAATAGGAAAAGTACGAAAACGAATTAAAATATTGAACAACTTAGCTTAAATTTCGGGCCCAGCCATAAGAATGTTGTTTAACGATAAGCCAGAAGTTGTTGCTGCAGATCCGTCAAACACAACTCTAAGCTTTGTTGAAGTGCTGTCTTCTTTGAGGACACAATGGTGCGGTAGGAAGTATTGAGACTTGTGTATGTCTGCTATGCGAGCTGGAGACATGTGATTGAGTTCAAGATATTCCTTTATGAAAGCAGAATATTGCTCCATTAGCGCAGAATTACTTGCAAACTTGCGTTCTAGATTTTCTAGCCGTCGCTTGGCTTGGAGAAAGGAACTGCCGAGAGCATCTGTGCTATGCTTCAAAGGTAATCGCACAGAATAATCCCCTGAGGGCAGTCTTGAAACATGTTGCTTAAAGTGCTTTTCACAATCAAGTTCCTTTCTTGTTGCCTTAGATATAGGCTCAAAACCATGCCCTACTTCCCAGAAGCGACGCACCAACTCATCCAGCCGAGTGCCGGGATTAGTGCTGTCCGATGCACGTTGGCTTACGACAAATGATGAAAGCTTAAGGGCATTGTGCCCTCCACCAGAGAGAATCCAGCCAAATTGTGTTTTTGAAGCAATGGCAAACCAGGATCCAACGAAATTTGACCAATGCACAATAGTTCAAAAAAGAGACCTGCTCCTATGAGAAGATCAATCCGTTGCGGCAAATTGAACGATGGATCGGCTAGTTGAATATTTAAAGGAACCTTCCAAGACGAAGTGTTTACCGGCGAGTTAGGCAAACTGTCAGTTATGGTTTGTGCAATGACTGCAGTGATGCTTCTTGTGAAGTCTGAAATCCGCGATTTCAGAACAAGCTCCACAGAATAGCCATCAGTTACAAAATCGGCATCACCAATGCCCGAAACGCCAGTCACCATTTTTGTTCTTCGAAGCTGCAGCTGGCTGGCAAATCTAGATGTGACGAAATGCAGCTGTGAACCAAAATCCAATAATGCACGACATGGCATAAGTGTGCCAGAACGATTGCATACGAATATAATAGCAGTGGCCAGAAGCACAGCATCAGATGGAGAATGAGTCATGAGGGATTGAGGCGAAGGTGATGCAGTTGCGACCATGGCGTTTGAAGAAGAAGGTTGCAATGACGACGATGCATTTGAATTGTTCAACTGAACTGCACCCTCCGGCTCGCGATTATAATGTAAGAGCGTATGGTGCTTTGATTTGCAAGTACGACAAAATCCAGATTTACAATCCCGCATTTGGTGACCCATCTTCATAGCGCATAGCTCAAGCCTTTTTGCCTCTTTCTGGCGGGCGCTCGGTGTTAAGTTAACGAAGCGAGAGCAGTTATATATTGAATGATCTGTGCATTCACAAAACGCACAGCCAATTGTAGAGAAATTTGCAATGAAACTTCTCCTTGCTTTTGAATTCACTACTTTTCCAGCATTTTCAAACTGACCATCAGGGACTCTCATAGCATGTTCAACGTTTTCCATGGATCAACAACGCTTATCTAAGAAGATCTCCAGTCTGTCCCACTACGGCATCTCATTGATTGGTGAACACTCTTCCCATTTTGCTTGAGTACCCTTGGCAAGTTTCTGCAACAGAACTTGAACGAGCAGAGCATCGGCAATTTCCTCCTTTGTGGCAAGAGATTGTAATGCTCGTAAGTGAGCCGTAATCTTATCTGTCAATTGCCGCAGCTTACCTACCGATGAGTCAGCCTTCTCAAGCCCAATTGAGGCAAACCCGATCTCCTATTTTCCATGACAATGACTGACTGCGATTCATTATGATTCATCCCGAAAGTTGAACAGTGCTGTGGCACTACACTACGTTTACCAAGTTCACGTTGAAGTGCAGTTCGAAAATAAAACATGGTAGATTCAAATGTATCAGACATGGTAGATTCAATGCTCAGACAATCGACATCAATCTCTTCCAAACTTGTGTAATCCTTCTCAAAGTTAGACTCTAGCTTGACTGCCATTTCAAGCAGGTCCTTTATCTCATATTTATCCATCTCCTTTAAGCGCGCAATACCATTGTCATCAGCCAATTTTACAAAGCGATCACAAATTGCCTTTGATTTTAAATTTAAAAATTGATGAGTTTTTGAACGGCCATCACTTGGAGCAGCAACTATCCGAGAAGTGCTATTTTCAGCCATATTTCTGTAATCTTATTAATTGACAATATAACTGAGCTATTGTTCTTATTTCGCTTTGCACGGTTTATCTCGCCGGTGCCTCCAAAATGTTGGGAGATACCGAGCTTTTTCGGCACCTTTTTTATAATGTCAATTAGGATTATTACTAGTGGTTTATTCTCCTCTTGTTGCGCATCAAAAAAACCCATTACCCGCATGAAGATGTAAGCACAAATAGAAAAACAAGTAAAAGTCACGATATAATTTGTAACAATTAACTAAGAACAACTTTATGTACAAAATAAGTATATTTCTGTATTTATATTTCGTTTTACTAATAAAGTGTACAAGGTTATTATGTATTGCTGTTGTTGCTATTGTCGTTAATTGTATTCGAACAACTGAACTTATATTACAATAATATAATATTCTTATTATTGATCGATCACCGCAAGCAAAACAACGTAGCGGGATCCTACATAAACAGTTCGTAAGCAAGTTAATTGACATACATCATCGAATATGATTATGAGGACCGAACGAGAACAGCTATGCTGTCTACTGCTCTGTTTCAGCTGCTGCTGCGAACAGTCTCCTTAATTTTTAATATATCTCGTGACTCAAAAGACGTAGCGCCAAGTAATTTGTATATTCTGAATATATGGTTTTGGTGCAGCGTGTAAGAGGAATTTTGTCATGGTGATCTTATGTCAACAAGGGGGGAAGGGCGTTAAAAAAGTTGACTGAAATGGAAAATTCATTTTTCTTTTGTAAGCGTATTGCTTGGATTGTCCTATTTGGCTGATTTTTCTCTTGTTATGTTCGTTATAGGTCAATTAAAAGAATGTGAAAGAATTTTTTTTTAAAATCCACCGGGAAGTGGAAGAAATTTATTTGTTATTATAATGTAGAAAAATATTGAATACGAACAGTGTCAAAAAATGTAAGATGTGCAATGAGGAAGAAGAGGAAGAATTAAAGAATGAAATAGTCAAAGCAGTCATAAGTTAAGGTGTATATGTGAGTATGTGTATGATCAAGCATCGTCTGTCTGAGACGATTTGCTAGGAGTGGGGTAAGTGGTGCTTGAAAAAGTCAAAGCAGACATAAGTTGGATGTACTATATGTGTGAGTATGTGTATGGGCAAGCATCGTATGCCTTTAAAGATGTGCAAAGGGGGGAAGGGAGATAGAATGAAATAGTCAAAGCAGACATAAGTTCAGGCGTATTGTGTGAGTGTGTGTATGGGCATTTTCAATGATCGCGTCGTTTACAAATATCGTAAAGACAGTTAATTTTTCTTTTATTTTTATTTAAATAAATGTGTTATATTTTTATAAATAATATATTAGTAAATATTTAATTTTTGAATAAATATCTAATATTTTAATAAATATTTTATAAACATATAAAGGTACTTCATGACCATACAGCACGACGAACGAACGCACGATCAAATATGAAGCGAATAATAGTAGAAAAGAACAAAATTTAATGCTTGCACTCTCTGTCTGCTCCGTAAACGGCATAATTTTCCTTTAATATTTTATGTACTTTTTATTATTATTTAGAAAATAAAATGTGAGTAAAACACACTACACTAATAACAGTATAACATAAAAAGAATATTCAAACCGTACGTGTGTATGTGGCGCTATAAATTTTATCTGTCTGACTGCTCTGTTAACAAAAGTATTTGGATTATTTGATAGATTATCTTTAGTCAATGAGATGTACATACATATATATTTAATACATTGTATGGAACAAAGGCTATGACATAAACAAGACAGCACAAGTCGCTCACAAAGAGCGATCATCTTCTCTCTTCTTATTTCAAATTATACACATACCCAACAACAAATTCTGTGTAATCTCAAAATCAATTACACACAACAACAACACACCCACAATTACTACAGTTGCATTTTCGTTTTCTCTTCAATCATATGTCCTCAAGGAGTGAGCTAATTTCAAGTATGCTTTTCATTTGTGTGTGCGCTTACACGACGCCGATCTCGCATATTAATTTGTGTGCATGTCGCTGAGACTTTGCTTGTCAATGTCATATAAATCAATACGATATTTAACCCAATTATTTAAATGATTAATTATAACATGCTTTCAAAACTGACATTGCTTCTATAATAAAAATAAATAAATAAAAACATGAATAATATAGTATTATACAGCACAACTCTAATATGTAATTATTTTAAAATTGGATTTCTAACATATTGTGCAGCAGTTTCACTTCAATAGTGTGCTTATACGAGTATAGGTGAAGCAGATCACTTTGCGGCACAAAAAATTAACAAAAATATATGTTTTACAAAAAACGACTTAGTTGAACAGAATTGATATCCGACAATTGAACTACTACTAACTTCCACAGTTTACAAATTATTGTATGTACATATATACACTAATATCAAAAAAAAACTGTACTTTCGACTTTGCTTTAATAATAATGGTTCATTAAAAACGTTTTCACGCAAAAACAAAAACGGTAGTATTGCGATACTTTTTTTTCTTCTGATATTGTTTGTGTTGTCAGTCAAGGGTTAAAATACAAATTAATGAAAATAAATTCTTATGACTTCCAAAAGAAATAAAAATCAGAATATAAAAAGGCACTAAAATATTAGCTTCGGTTAACCAAAGTTTACATACCTCTCACCCCTATTAAGGATTTCTCCTCCCTTGTTCATATAACAAAATGTAAAAATTTAAAACATGTACAACGCCATTAGTACGAAGGTAAAGTATGTTCAAATATAATAATAGCACTTATAATATTGGTGTAAATTTTGTATGAGATCGACCACCTATATTAATAATAGATTTTTTTTTGATTTTGGCATACTAGCTACATAAGACAATGAAACTCGACTGTAATATTAGCACAACTGTTCAAAATATGATAGCGAAGCAATTATAAGCACGGACGGAGGAATGAACTGGGGCCTCCGTAACGCTGATCATATCCATATACACTTTAGGAGATTTCTGATGCATGGAGACATCAACGAAATTTTTATTACCTGTTGATACTATTGTAAAATGTGTAAAAAATATACATAAATATTTGTTAGGTCTTAACATCTATACATCAGAAGGGTAGTGGCTTCATCATTTATATGGCTGATAAGTCTCTCCTTTTGTGTGAGTTAGCTACTTTTGTAATAGCGACCGCAACCGAATCGATTGTGAGATCACGTTCGAGATCAGAATTGCGAATGTACCAAGTGGCACTAACAGTACATCTCAGCACCTTGTTTTTGAACCATTGGATTTACTTCGCATTGCTTAACGTGAAACAACTCCATATCTGAGCACCGTAAAATCTGCGATGAGTGTTTACCCATAAGCCAATCCATATTTCTATATTTTTTAATTACAGTTCTTCTCTCTTTTTCTTAACGTCCTCCACCTGAGCATAGCATCCAAATTCAAGCCTAAATACTTTGCACTATTCATATGCGGAATTTGTATTCCATTAATATAAAGTTGAAGATATCGCCCTTTATTGTACGTGAAGTTAATATCACAGACCTCATTTAGTTTAAATACCACTTTTTCGTGCAGTCATATATTTCGTTAAGAGCGTGCTGTAATTTTGAGGTACATTCCAACTCCCTTTTTTCGACCGAAAGAATAGCTGTTTTATCGGCAAATGTCGATGTGACGCAGTTTTGATTGCAAGGCAGGTTACACGTAAAGAGTAGATATAAGAGAGGACCCCGCCTTTGTCTTCTTGAGATGTGAATAATCATCTTCTTGTTTTACTCGAAAGTAACGGTCGGATAAGTACGATCTTAATATGCTAAAGTACTAGAAAAAGAGTATTGTACATGGAAAAAAGTATTGTACAGAAGCAAAAAACGTGAGCATGTGGTAAACGGTATGGATATAGATTGAACTTGGTGAGAAATAAAGTTAGACTCGATGGTTTATTATTTACTTTGAATATCTTTCGAATGCTATGTGGAATATTTGTTCACCTTCACGTGGCGATATTACTTTGTCAGCAGTTTATTTTCGTTCACGTTTTGCAATAACAGAATATCAATTCATGCAGCTATTTAACTCAATAGGAGATCGCAATTGTACAACGCTCTCATCAGTACACAAAACAAACTAAATTATATTTCCCCGGGAAGGTCTACATACTGGCCAGCAGATCCAAATAAAAAACCCGACTTGATGATAGGTATCGAATATACCGATAAGTAACATCAATGATATTAAAAAATCCGTCTAAAACCTAAGCTAAGTCCTCACCGATGGAGCCCGCCATTCAACTCCCCAACATATTGACCGCCTTGTCGCAAACAAGCGTCGGCTACGAAGGGAATGGCAAACCTAAGGTCTCCTGATGCAAAACATGTCTTAAAAGTTGCCAATCGTGAACTTAGTAAAACCTTAATAATCGAAGATCATTTCGCCCAGCGCCAATATATAGCGAACTTGTCGCCTACAAGCACAAATTTTCCGTTGTGGAGGGCGCACAAAACAATTAAACAGCAGTTGATATCGACACGCCGACAGGGGTAAATGGGCACGCAGTGACTAGGAAAAAGTGAAGGTTTTTGCACAGCATCTCTCAAAAGTTTTTCAACCAAATCTACAGGCATGCTGCCTTCTGATCCGATATATCCTGCAATTTCGCCCATCCGAATTCACCCACTGAACATAAAAAAGTAATAAATGAGCAATTAAGCCGAAGAAGGGTTCCAGGACATGATCAAATTACACCCAAAATGCAACTACCGGATCCTGCAATAATATCCATCTCCAAAATCTTTAATGCGATGCTGCAGTGTGGGTACTTTCCAACCCTATGCAAGAAATCGATCATATATAATGATCCCCAACCCAGAGGCAAGCGACAACTAAGCGAACCTATCATCTTACTGCCTTGATCTATCTAAACTTTTCGAAAAGACCCTGTTACAAAAGGATCAATAGACAAGTGCTAAGCATTATACGCTCTCAACAATTTGGATTTCGCAAAGTGACACAGCACCATTGAGCAAGTAAACCAACATAATTTCCGAAATTAGAAAAACATTTGAACACCGCGAATACTGCTCCGCAATATTTTTCGATGTAGCTCAAGCATTCGATAAAGTTTGGTTGGACGGCCTAAAACATAAAAACAAAATACTCAAAAAGTCCTGTTGTTTTTAGTGCGACAAAACGAGTATACAACAATCAACTACGAAATTAAAGATGGTGTTTCGCAAGGAAGTGTTCTTGGGCCATTCCTATATGTGCTGTGCACATCAGACATACCGATGGGCCCTAGACTCACAATATCTACTTTTGCAAGTGATACCGCAGCAGTGAGCGGATCTCGTTGTGCGACGAAAACAACATCTGTCTTGGCAAGATATCTACTACTCGTCGAAGAGTGGTTAGCGAACTGTCGCATATAAGTATATGAACAAAAAAGGAAACACATCACCTTCACGCTCAATAAAAGATTGTCCGCCGCTAACTCTAAGCAATATTGCGATCACTCAAGTAGATGATGTGGTGTACCTTGGTGTTCATCTAGACAGACAATTTACTTGGCATAAGCACATTGAAGCCAAGAAAACTCAATTGAAACTAAAAGCCAACTGCTTTCACCGGCTTATCAATTCATGTTCTCCCCTTAACCTTGAATATAAAGTCCTTCTGTGCAACAGCGTTATTAAGCCAAACTGGATCTACGGCTAGCAGTTTTGGGGAAATGCAAGTGCTTCTAATGTAGACATTATTCAAATAATGTAATCCATAATATTGAGAAACATTGCTGGAGTTCTCTGGTACATTTAAAACGAGCAACTTCACTTAGATCTTAATATACCAACAGTTAAAAATGAATTATCCAATATAAAATTTAAATATGTCCAGAAACTAAACACCCATATGAATCCATTTTTAAAAAGCTTTTACCTGACAAAGATCACAGACTCGACTTAGGAGAAATCACCTACCAGCCAAGCTTCTACTATAAGGGCACTTATTAAACACACATACTCCAAATGAAGTTACTTTAACTTAGGTTAAGATAGTTAAACTTATTGTTAGTCTTTTAGGAAAAGTACAAAGAGGATTCAATAAATAGAGAAAAAAGATTAAAACAAAGTCTTTTTTTGCTTTGAATAAAAAATAAATTTTTTAACAATAGAAAACAAAAAAATAATTGCTAAAAATTTATTAGAAAGGTTGAAAATAATAAAAGGGGAGTGTGACAGAAATGTTACACTGTCTTAAATCGTTCCTTTAAGGTGTATGGAATGAATATTTTGTTTATTGTAACATAATGCTATGCCACATATGTCACATAGAGTTTGGGATACGCCAATACAGTTAGGATACTTGCAGCGGATCCTCTTTTCGACCCATGTTGGCAAATTCCCAACTTGGTCTTATCGCAGAACCCCTGGAGGGATGTATTGGGCTGGACCCTTACGTTTTTTGCTTGAATGTGTGGTTCAATGATGCTTTTCCGTGTTGTATTTGCTTTCGTTCCCAATTTGCACAATTCCGTAGCAACCTTCTCATGAAAATCTGCTGACGAAAGTTGCGTGCCTTTGTATAAGAGCCAGCCATTGGACATTACTAGATCCAAAAAGTGATAAAACCTGCGGATTTGCCATCTTTTACTTTCGCAGTTTTATTTTGTATTTACCCATGGTACTGTCGATCAAATCGACACCACCCATATGACGGTTATATTCTCCCACGATGTTTGGTCTGTCAATTGTTACATATTACAACTAGATCACAAGAACTGCATTAAAATCCATAGAGAGATTTATTACTGATATGTTACATTGATTTAAAATGGAAGAAAATGTACATATTGGAATATGCTACGAATTATTTGGTTTATTATAGTAATGTCACACAGTGATATAACGTCTTCTCCAATCATTAATGCGCTGAGGGGAAGCCCGACAGGAACAAGCCGAAGCCCGGAAGGAGGAGGCAATGTTTCACTTTCATATACTTAACACGGCCATTTTCGAGTTTATGAGGAGTTTATGTTTTGTGCCGATCCGAATTCTCAATTACTTAACGGCAATGACCACTCATAAATCAAAAGGCGGATCTTTTGAACAAATAGTTTATGACTATGACAAAATGCATTCACAATCAATGGTTCATGTTGCACTATCGCTCGTTTCAAAGTATTTTATTAAATTTTATCATAATTGTCGTTAAACATCCACGACGTCTATTCTTCAAGAATTCCAAAGATTGTCCTTAAATTCTCTGGAGACGTCGTTATGAATTTTATAATAAGTAAAAATCAGCCAAGTGTGAGTCGCACACGGAGGGTTCCGTACCATCGTACAAAATTTTTTGCTTAAAATATAAAATTTTGTTTATATTTAATAGCCTAAGAGTATACTACAATTAACAGCTCAAAGTATAATGCAAAAAACAAAAATTTGTTAAACAAAACATTAAATTAAAGAAAAATGCTTCTAAAAATGTGTATTTTTAGTATTTGTCGTTCTATACCAAAGTGAATTACACACTCTGTGTAAAATTCAACTCTCTACCTATAAAGGTTCATTAAAAAGAGCAGGAGACGGACGGACGGACAGGCGGACGGACATCGTAAGCTTAGTAATAGGGTCCCGGTAGTTCCCTATGGGTACGGAACCCTAATAAAAAAGGATTTTCAAAATATACACTCAACTGCCATAGTTTGCAAAGTCATCGACTCGAGTTAGCTGAATTCATTTCTCAAAAGAGGATTATTTTATTACTCAGCGAGTCATGGATGGATAACGATCATCAATTTGATGTTCCATATATCGATTGCATTATACGGTATAAAAGGATGCACCAAAGAAAAATCAAACTGATATATTTAAGCACTGACACCCCAAATAAAGATGTAAACCTGAAAACTAATACCGAATCAATGTTATGAAAGTCAAGTATTGGGCAAAACAAATTAAAAACAAAACGTAAATGTATTTTTGAAATGTGCAAATAAATCTCTTGAAATATATTTACTGATTGAAAATTGAAAGGGCCTCCACATTCCTAAATCCGGTCCAGGGCAGGCGTTAAATGGGTTGCGACTTCATAGATGTCTATTGCCAGATTCCATTTCTGATTCAATGTCGGCGGCAAAATAGAGCTGAATAACCGGGTCAATTGTGCGTTCAAGCCAGGTAACGTGTTACAAAATATAAAACAAGGTATTTACAAAAATTCAAATCAAACAAAACAGTTAGACCAATCAAGCAATCAACGCAGCAACAACAATTATCCTGTGCTGTAGCGGTTGTTTTCAATTGCTAACTATCTGTCATAAAAACTAGCCTATAATTCCGCAACCTCATCATTGTAATTTTCCGGAAATCTACCGTCAACTGACAATATACTAAAAAAAATCCTAAAGTTAAACCGGATAATAATAATAGATTGTATCTATGTCATTAACAACGAAATTCAAATATACGGTGATGGATTTCGTTAATTATTGCATCAGGTCTCAGATAACATTAGGAAACGGGTCTTAAAAGAAAAATTTACTGTTAGTTCAAAGGCATCTAGACTTACTGAAGCTGTATAAAATAATCACAGCAGCAAAGGAATCCATCGCTTTCCAAACTATAAAAGAAAAAGCTTAAGTCTAGAAAGGAATACTTCAGAGAAGAAACATTTTAGCAACAAGTATGTCCAAATCCTGTATTGAAACTGGTCCCGTTAGCTCCCTATGGGTACGGAGTCCTAAAAAAAATTATCATTCCATTAGATATTGCAAAGCATTTCGAGCTGTGAGCTCAGTTGATGTGGATATATGAGAAAATTGTAGCGATAAGTTGAGAATTGTTCGTTCCCGCACTCGGGTATTCTTCATTTCATATTATTATTGTATCTGTGTAAATGATTCAACATAAGAGCGACCGGTGTTCATGTGATCGCAACAAAAGGACCATGAGTATAAACAACACCGCATCATTTTTCTTGCAGTGTTTTGGGTATGAAAAATACCAAGTATGTATGCGGTGTACTTATTTACGCGTTGTACCGCTGCAGTAAAAATTTCCCACCGGAAAAGTCAGAATTCGTGGGCCAAATTTTGTCTACAACAACAACAGGAAAATTGTGAGGAAAATTACCAAATTGTGGAGTTTTTGTTTTAGACATTGCAAAATTTGACCCGGAAAACCAACTAACTAACTGTTTAATTCTATAAGGTAAATTCTTTAGGTTCCCTAGATTAAATGCTTATATGTATATGGCACATCTTTTATCAAAGATACTTGCAATGTCTTAATCATGGGAGATTTTAATCTTCCAAATATTTCTTGGACAGCCTCTGATAATTGTGACTCATTAATATCATCAGTAAGCTGTGAGTTTGTCGACTCATTGCTGGATCTTTCCCTTCAGCAAGTAAACTACATAGCTAATAGCATTTACCGAATTTTAGATTTGGTATTGACCGACAGCATAAATGATGTTTCCTTGTTTCGAGTAATCTTCTCTCCACTCCAGAGGATTCTTATCATCCGACTTTGGAATTAAATATCATTCTAAATGGGTTTGGAAATCGTTCCAATAATCATTCTAATTTTCTACCTACATCAAGACGTATTTTCTTGCTTCAAATAAACTGACTTCTTTAAGCTTAATTCTCTACTTACAAACACTGACTGGTCTTATTTGTATTCCTGTGGTAACATTCAACTAGCTGCACATTTTTTTTATACGACTGAACAGCAAAGCGGCAGTGCAGACAGACATTGACCACTACATAGAAATCCACAAAAAGCGTAAACTAAGCCCGAAAAAAAAAACAATTCCAAGAAAACACTTTTAGATAATAATAGATACCAACTACTTGCAGAAAATGATGAACCCATTACAAACGAGGACGAAAACCCAATAAAACATAAATCCGCAAAAACTCCCCTTATATATGTATATTTGAGAAGAAAGCTTGTAGATGGTATCAAGAAAATAGTTGGCAACAATAATTTCCATATTATCCCCATTACTAAGGGTAATATTAAGAAAGCTAAAGTTCAAATCACAGTTCGTTAACCAATTATCTGAAGGAGACTAAGAGGGACTATTATACGTATCAACTGAAAAGCAGAAAATGGCTGGTAGTTGTAACTAAGGACATGGAACACTCTATTGATTATAAAGATATTAAGAGAGCTCTGGAATATAAAGAGTTAGAGGTCGAAGTAGTGATCAATATCTTTAATAAGAACAAAATACCACAGCCAATGTACAAAATTGAAGTGGGACCACACTCGCTGCATTTAAAGAAAAATTAAGTGCATCCTATTTAAATATTTGCTTCATCGTAGGGTAACTGTGGAGGAGCCTCACAAGCAAGCAAATCGTGTGCAATGCACAAACTGCCAGGAATTTGGTTATACAAAATCTAATTGTACCATTCGTTCAGTATGCGTAGCATGTGGAGACTTACATGAAACTGCAAATTATAAACTAAGGCACGATAATCTCGAACATAAAATACAGCCAACTGAGGCTGTCCTATAAATAAGGATCTCAAGAACCGATTGCAGACACAAACAAAACTCCACCCGTTTTGGACATGAGACTATCTTTTCAGAAACATCGACAGATATATGCGCAACATCTTATAAGAATAATAAGTAACTTCAAACGTATCTTATGCGGCTAATGTATTTGCCAACATTTGGAGTACGTATTCCAACCAAATCCTCCTATAAACAATTTTGTGCTTCTTCAGCATACTTTCACAACTTGTACAAATATATCTCCATTAAAAGTAAGCTCCAGTGAAATTGAATCAATTATTAGGACTCAACTAAATCCCAAAAAATCTGCATGATATGATTGTATTGTGGCAAAAATGTTTACTGAACTTCCAAATGCAGCAATATTATTTCTCTCGTATCTTTTTAATGCTATCCTTCGTATCGGATACTTTCCAATGCTATGGAAGAAAACATATTAGTCTGCTTCCATGTCTTTCTAAACTATTTGAGAAGATTCTTATAGCCAAACTCAACCACCATTTACAAAAAAGTACATGGTATAATCCTAGATCATCAATTTGGATTTGGAGCTAAACACGGAACGACTGAGCAAGTCACTAGAATTACTTCGGATATAAGATCTGCTTTTGAACAACGAGAATATTGCTCAGCAGTATTTCTTGATGTAGCGCAAGCGTTTGACAGAGTATGGAATGAGGGTTTGATACACAAAATTAAATGTTTGCAACCCCAAAATCTGCAGAAAATCCTGCAATCTTACATAACAAATCGAGTGTTCGTAGTAAGATAGAAACATTACATAACAAGTAACATTATAATAAAAGCAGGCATTCCAAAAGGCATTGTCCTGGGACCAACTCTATATGAATTATTCACTGCTGACATTCGAACAAATACCAAATTCTTACATCGACTTTTGCCGATGACACTGCCATAATCAGCTGTTCCCGTTGCCTAGTTAAAGCTTCTAAGCACATTACATTTACATTAAATCATCGAACATGTTCTTCAGTAATGTTAAATAGTGCTTTAATTTCTCAAACGCAAGAGGTAACTTACCTTGGCGTTCACATTGACAGACAACTTACCTGCGGAAACGTAAAGAAGCTAAAGTGACGCATATGAAACTAAGAGCACAAAGTCTTCACTGGCTAATTAACTGTAAATCTGGTCTGAGACTTGAGTTCAAGGTGATTCTGTATAAACCTATTTGGACTTATGAGTTATTAAACCTATTTGGACTTATGCGTTTGAATTGTGGGGTACCGCAAGCGCGAGTAACATCGAAGTTATACAAAGAGCACAATCCAAGATACTCAAAATAATTACAGGAGCTCCATGGTATATCAGGAATGATTACATACGCAAAGACCTGGAAGTATCTACAGTTTAAAAAGAATGTTCCAAGCGTGAAGGAATCTATATGGACAAACTAGCTCGACACGTTAATCCTCTAGCCGGAGTTTTCTTTGGATTTTGGTCCGAGTAAAAATATCTCGCACCAACAGGATATTAACAGCAAGTGAGTGCACATCAGCTGTACTCCTCGCACAGCTGACTGATACAATGCAGGTGTTAGAAACCCATTACCATGTGTGACCCAGGACAGCCGAGCTTTTGCATCGATCAGTTAAGTGCTGCCAAGCTGCTTTTTCCTTAAAATAAATAATCAGCATCTGATTTGCTTCTTCCAAACTTATAACCAACATTATTATGTCAAAAACTACACCTAAAAGGATGTTAGCCGATTCGTCGCCAGAAGAAAATCCTTCCAGAAGTCTGAGGGTATCAGAGCTAAATGTGCAAGATTTAAAGAAAATTGTACAAGCGAATAGCGGCGTAAGAGAAAAGTTGGACTTCATAAACGGCATGATTGCATCCTTAATAAAGGAAAATCAAGAGCTAAAGAAAAACTTAGAAATGATTTCACTGGAAATAAAGAAGGATTTCAAGCGCATAAACTCTTTAGAGGACCAACAAAACAGAAAAACTCATCTTCAAAGGCCTAGATGAGAAAAAATCTTCCCTTTCTGAAGTAAAGCATGTGGTCAATGCTGTTCTATGCTTCACGGCATCCGTAGTTATGTGCATAAAGTATTAGTAAGAGATGATCGCATCATAATAGCAAACAATTGGTTAAGCTGGAATAAAGATAATAAATTAGTGTGATTGTGATTCGAAAACTTTTTGATACCACCTCCCAACACATTTGCATCGAATATAATCAACTTCAATCAAAAAACTGATTATAATTCATCAAATTTTATAACTGCGAAGTATCCGACTCATGAAGCAATGTCCAACAGCATTCTTAACATTGCTTTCTGGAACATCCATGGCTACTCTAATATCTATGATGACACATTGCTTGCGAACGCGCACTTCGTCTGTCTATGTGAAGCGTGCGCTGAACTGGATCCTGTATTCACTGTGACTCCCTGGAACCTTTTTAGTAATGCATCTTCGCACGCAACGAGATATAAACCAGTGGTGGTTTTCTTAATCAATATCATAAGTTACTGAATATTACCTTAGAAGTTAATTCTCCTTATTGGATTTTCTCTACAATTATTATTGGAGGAGATTTCAACGCCCGAGTAAGCTTGGAATCAAATTCGGAATTATTTCCGGCAATTAGCTGCAGCCTAAATCAAAAAACAAACTCGCTAGATAAAACTTTACTTGTGCGCGGCAAGTAACTTCATGGAGAACAATGGATTTTTCTTACTAAACGATCGCACCGCTGGTGACTTTTCAGGAAATTGCACCTTCTCCAACAGTAACGGCGTTAGTACCATAGATCTAATCTTGGAAAATGTGAGTACGATTCCTTACATTTCCATGCTACAAGTTCTATATGAGGCAACTGGTTCTGATCACTTCCCATTATTACTTAATATCTCAAATTCAAATCTTGAAGAACCAACTTCCGATTTCGTAACTTACCCAAAAGCGGTGAAAAGAAAAGTTCTGAAATGGAACGCTCTTAAATCTCCAGAGTACTTCATTTTATTAAAACAGTTAAGACCTCCCGTAGAGCTTTTCGGGGCTAGCAATAAATCCTGAATCAATTTTCGAAACGATCACTTAACTTCACAAATAAAAACTTTTCCATAGAGTTGGGTCTTCTAAAACTCATCGGTTTTAAACAACCGGTACCTTTTAAAAACCCATGGTTCGACTATGAACTATTAAACAGCAAAACAAATGTAAGCAATGCTCTAAAGCAGTGCACATTATCAAACTTCGATCCTACTGATAATGTTTCATTTTTCCTCGCAATGCAACGTTATAAAAATCGAATTCAGTTAAGGAAGGTGTGCTTCAGGGTGAAATCCTTAGTCCCCTTATCATCAACTTGTTTATCTCAGATTTTGAGGAAACACTATGAAATGAAAATGCTGAAGGTTTAAATATCGACGGCGTAAATGACCTGATTTTATTGCTTTTTGCGGACTCCAGCTATGTTACGCAAACAACTAATTGCTTTAGAAAAGTATTGTGAAATAAATTAATTACAGATTAACACAAAAAAAAAAACCCAAATTATTCACCTTAGGAAAGGTGGGAAGGCCCCCTCAAAAAGCATTTTCTTTAAGAATCAAAAGCTAAAGATTGTAAGAAATTATACCTATTTATGTGTAAAGTTTTCTATTTCTGCACTGGGGATATGTGCTTCGGGAACGGCGATCAAAAATGGCAAGGTTGCGCTAGGTGCGGCTTTAACGATATTAAGTAGATGCAAAGCCGATTCTTGAGAGGGGAAAGTTAAACTTTTCGAAAGTGTAGTTTCCTCAACTCTTTTATATATTTCTCAGGTTTGGGGTTTGAGGTACTTCGATCAACTAGAGATTGGCAAAACCTCCTATTATAAAAAACTTTTGGCCTTACCGAAATCCAAATCAAATGCGCTTGTAAGGGATAGTTGGGAATTTAAAAAGAAGTGTCTAGGATTTTTAAGGCTGCCTAGAACTAAGTACTCGTATATAGTTAAAAATCTTCAAATGGAGCATTGGCGGTTGCCTTAAATTACTATAAGATAATCCATCTCCATCGGCAAATGACAATGATATATTTGGTAGCCTAGTTCAACAATTTTCAAAATTAGTTCATCAAGTGTGTGGGACTCTGGGGGCAATGTTCTGGTAGATGTGCCAGGAGTTTTTACACTCAAGACTGGCAATGCATGGTGAGGAGCCACATCCTACAAGTGGTGTCCCTGCTGGTTTAACATAATATGGTGGATCTAGATAGGCAAACTCGATAAAACCCGCAATCTCGGATATATAACGACCGTGCCCATGGGATGAATGGCACTGTGTGAGTGTGTTTCATAATGGTGGAATCCGGATATGTGGTGACCTCCGGTTTTATATTAGCGTTTTCGAGGTACAGGGGGTGAGTTACTGGCTTCAAGCCAGGCACTAGTACACGCTTACAGCGGGCACTGCTACAGCGTCAACAAAAGCATCTAAAACAACGTCGGTAGCAATAGGTCTTAGCAACAAATCGACAACATCAGCAAATGCGGCAAAGGATAATGCCAGCCGTAGTGCATCCAATCCAAAAAAAGGCAAATCGGAAGCGATGGTCAGGAAGAACCTGTACCAAAAAGCTCGATTCATTCTAAGCAAGATTGTCAAGAATGATAGAGTAGGACGGTACACGAGTTTGACCTCGCGGCCAAAGCCAAATGCCATCCCGTGGTGAACGAGTACGAGGTGTTCATGTGAAACCTGTAAAGGCGACTAAGCGTAATCGGTCACAGGATGAGACAATTACAAATGCGAGGAAAAGCAAAGTCACCAAAACAAATAGTAAGGCAGGTCCTTCAATAAGTGCCAAGAGGTTTTTTAGCGACGTAGCTCGGGATGAGCTTATCGTGGCTTCTATCATCAACGGCAGTAAGAAGGTTTTGGAAAAATAGGGGGAGATTGAATCCAGATTAACAGAGTTGATGATGGAACACCTCCTCTCCGATCTGGAGTCTTCTCAATCTGGTTTCGACTCTTCTGAGGTTATGCGTGGCTGCAGGGTGATGAAATGCGACGATCGACCATCTCTGGAGTTCCTGAACATATGCATTGCTACGATGAGCAATGCTTGGGAGGGCTTAAGGCTCAAGCACATCCCAGCTCGGGATATTCCAAGACACCCGAGAGCTCGCATTTGGTTGCCTGTTATTAAGCTGGAGCACGGTAAGTTTCTACAGCTTCTACAGCGTCAGAATCCTACCATGCCTATGAGTTTGTGCATTGTCATCAAGGATGAGGGTCAGCAAAAGGGCAGCATGTCTCTACGCCTCTCCATTAACGAAGATTCCGTTAAAGAGCTGGAGAAAACTGACTACAAAGTAACATTTTACGTAAGGTACGCCCAACTAAAAATGTTCCGTTCATCTGACGAAGAGCCAGACGATGTGCAGATTGCAAATAAGACGATTGACTACACGAAGAAGCAACAAGCACGCCTTGAAGACCTACCGATGCTGAAAGTCATGCAGACTAACTTCAAGCATTCCAAGAATGCCTCGGATAATCTTGCTTTCTTCCTAGGGGGGAGGGTTTGTGCACTATATAGCTCTTTCCTAGAGCTGGCCACCAAACAACTGCACCGTATGTTAATATCGGACGTACAATTGCGATATACATCCATACTGTTATATTAGGGCGTAAACCCCATCTCTTGCCAAATAACCTTTTGCAAGAGTAAAAGACCACACAGGCTTTCTTTGCCCGTAACTCTATATGGGATTTCCAATAGAGTTTTGCGTCCAGCATAACTATTAGTAGTATAACTAGTATTAGGCCTTATCCGAAAGATGAAGCTGTTGTCCGTTCAGAGTAGGAAGGCGGAAAGTCGGTATTTTCGTCTTCGTTTTGCTTATCACGCTAGGAAACAGTCCTGATACTATGATCACAACGTCGTCTGCATTTGCAACTTAGCCCACGTCCTCTCTAATACATTTAGAATGTTGTCTATGACTAAAAGCCACAGCAGAGGAGAGATTACCCCGCCCTGTGGTGTCCCTCTACTGACATATCTCGTAAGAGTCGAGTTACCTAGCTCTGATTGCACTATTCTAGTTTTCAGCATGTTTACTATCCATTCTACAATATCTTCCTCTACGCCAATCCTAGCTAGAGAATCCTGGATAGGACGTGTACTAACACTACTGAAAGCACCCTCTATATCTAAGAATGCTGCATGAGAGTATTGTTTATAGTAAATCGCCCTTTCTGCCGTACGGACAACCTCATGTAGAGCCGTTTCCGTGGATCTACCCTTGAGGTATGCGTGTTGGCAAGTCGAGATGGGAAACTTATCAATGATGGATCGAAGATGGAGCTCCAATACCCTTTCCATCGTCTTTAAGAGGAACAATGTTAGGCTGATTGGCTTGAAAACTTTTGCGGATTCATGACCAAACTTACCTGCCTTAGGAATGAAGGCTACCTTAACTCTTCTTCAGGTAAATGGTATGTGGTTAAAGAGAATACATGCTCTTAAAATCAATCTTAGCCAAGGGACTACCTTCTCCTGAAGCTTCTGCAGCATTATCGAGAGAACCCCGTCCATGACAGGCGATTTATAGGGTGAGAAAGTACTAATGGAATGCAAAATCTTATGATCTGTAAAGACAGATTCTAGATTCTGCGAAAGTTGCCGCAACCGTGCGGATCCACCCGTTCCTTCGACAGAACCTTACTAAGTCTTGCTGAGACAGAAGTAGACTCAACCGACTCACAAAACTCTTTCTTTGAGGCACTCTTTGTATATTTTCCAGTTATTGTTCTTATAACACTGGTTGAAGGACCTCCTCGTCATCTCCTTGAGCTTAGAGAGGTCCTCACTCCTCCACTGTGGATAGTCCTTTTGAATCCTTCTAATTGGACAGGATATCTTGTAAGCTTTACCGAAAGCTTCCTCAAGATGTTTAACCTCTGACCGAGTTCAGTTTTGATTTAGCTACCCTCTTTAGGCCGTCGTGTTTTCAGTACACTCAAGGGGATAAACGCATACCTAGTGTGCTGAAGGAAGTCTGGTCTATCACCTCCACGTGGTGACGGCTGGAAACAGTTGCAGTATGTCTCAAACCAAACGTGTCATTAAGACAAGTTCAGTTGGGTCATGCAACAAGCTGACTAAGATAGATCAGGCGGAGGGAGTAAACCTTCTTAACTAAAATCTTCCCTAACCCAAGGTGTTATGCGTCCCGTGCCTATTGGGTGGTTTGCAGCCAGGGAACAAACCGGCTGTATTATAACCGAGCTGCCTCGATACCGGATCACCTCGAGGTGTATCTATGACCTTACCGTGGTATGGGGCGCTGCCACGGTGGACTACTAACTTCCCCTCTCAACCAAAGGACTGCCAACTGCTTAGGCAGGCGGCGGTCAAATATGAACAATGAATAATAACAAACCAAAAACAAGTATGGACATGCAGTCCCTAAATGCAAAAACACAACCTGGCTCAAGCCAGGTCCACGTGCCTACTACCGAAGCTGGGACAACCGAGCCTAGCGGAGGTAGTAACATTACACTGCCTAAGAAGGCTACCACCTTCACGGGTACAGCTGAAACCGGGAATAAACCTGGAGTAATCGGAGGTACCGGAGCACCTCCCCTGTAGCTAAGCTCATCAAGCATAACTACAAGGAGTGGCGATCGGCGTTACGTCTATTGGAACGCCTGAGAAACGTTCCTGATGCTGAAAGATCGGAAAAACAGAAGGCCTCTATCCTATGGGCCACGTGGATAACGGGGGGACTTGTACAAGTTCCTAAACCGAATCCGCAACCCAAAAGACAGAGATCGGACGATCTTCCTTCCAGCAGCAACTCAGCCAAGAGACCGAGAAATCGGGGGCTGTTAAAACCTTCAGCGAGGCGGTCAGTGGCCAACAAATATGGGCGGTCGTTGACAGAAGCAATGCTGAAGGTACGATCACGCCAGTGAGCTGGAGGAAAGTTGAGGCCAAGCTACCATGCGTGTTCTTTCAAATCTTGAAAGAGCATCCTGGACCAGCTCTCTTCTGCCACGATGGGGGGTGGCACCAAAACCACGTCAAACTAATCGCCTGTGCTGATCAGAGATCTACTGATCTCTACAAGATAGCCATCTCCAGGATTGGTGAGGTATGGCCAGGGTCAAGGCTCGAGGATATCCCTTGTTTGCCAAGAGCAAGGGCATGGATCCCAGCCGAACCATCAGACCCGAAGATGGTACTTGAAATGATCAGGGTGTGTAACCCTGATCTACCAACTAAGACCTGGAAGATCACCAAGATGGAGGAGCCAAAAGATGAGTTCCGTACTGCGACCTTCGTGGTCGGTACGGACTCGCTGGAACCTCTATCGAGATCGGAAGGGGTCATTAGTTACGGTTTCTCATCAATAAAGATGAGAATCTACAAAAAGGATGGAATGCCTCCGACCAACAAAGATCCGGGCACATCCTCAACTGCGAAAGAACATCTAGGATCTGCAACTGAAGCGGGAATGCCAAGAAGGGCATCGGTTGGTGACAGTATCTTCTCTCTTCTGGAAGGAGTGTCGAAAACCACTCTGACAGATGAAGAGGAGCTACTGGCATCAGAAGATGATGCTGAATCAACGTTGGTGGAGGTGGAGTCTGGAAATGACCATCCGGATACTCCAAATTAACCTCCATCACTCAAAGGTTGCGTCCGCCAACCTTTTTCTCCGTCTGGCAAGCAGCGGATACCATATTGTCCTGATACAGGAACCATGGGTAGTACATGGTCCTGTTTGCGGGCTCAGGAACAACAAGTATAAAATCTGTCACGTACTCAATCAAGGTAAGCCCAGAGCATGTGTACTGGTAAAAAGGGAGTTAGCTGCATTTATGCTCTTTAATTTCAGCGATGCAGACCAAGTCACCATCAGTGTCTAAGCAGGTGGTGAACGGATGTGGCTAACAACAAGCTATCTGGTCCATGACCATGATGCATTACCAAGACAAATTTTCAAGGATCTGGTAGCGCAGTCGCATAGGCTGGGAGCCGAGTTAATTGTCGCTGCAGACGTCAACGCGCACCATTCGGTGTGGGGCAGCACGGACATCAATGTTAGAGGTGAGTGTCTTTTTAATTTCATTATTGGCTCTAAACTCCAGATCTGTAATAAAGGTAATAAGCCAACCTTTATTGTTAGTAATAGGCAAGAGGTAATTGATGCTACTTTTGCCTCTAGCTCCGTCTATGAGAAAATAAGTAAATGGAAGGTTTTGGAAGAACATTCCTTCTCCGACCATAGGTATATCTCTTTTGAAATTAGCAAAACCCTACCAAATCCCAAGTCCGTCGGGGATATTAGGAAAACGGATTGGGATAAATATGTAGGCTTAGCAGGGAACACCCCTGAAACACATGCATGCAGCACTCCAGATAGTGTAAGCAAGCTAGAAACATTGGTAGAGTCTGTAACAGCTAACTTAAACGCAACCTTGGCGCAAGCTTGTCCGATAAGAAAACCGAGAGTTACAGCCAAACCTCGGTGGTGGACAGGTGAGCTAAGTAAGCTTCGGGATAGTAGCAGACATGCCTTTAACAAGACAAAACACACCCGCCTTGAAGAAGACTGGAGAGGTTATAAAGAATCTCTAAAGGTCTAAAAAAAAGTAACCGAGCTGCGCAGAGGCAATCTTGGAGATCTTTATGCGAAGAAGTGGAAGGTGCATCCGAGGCCTATAGACTCCGCAGAAGGCAGACGGTTCGTTCACCACAACAAGCAAAGAGTCATTAGAACTCTTGCTAGACACACACTTTACGGGATGCTCAGACAACACTGAGCAAGACGCGGACAGTCTAGTAAATGGTCGTGAAATCAAGATAGATGCGATATCTGAGGATCGACTACTATGGGCAATTAACGGGTTTAAACCCTTTAAATCTCCGGGGCCAGATGGAATTCACCCAGTGGAACTACAGAAAACCATTAGACACCTGACTGGCAAGTTAATGGCAATTTTTAAAGGTTGTCTCAAGCTTGGCTACATACCGCAGGGCTGGAGACGGCTTAAGATAGTTTTCATTCCAAAGGCAGGTAAAAGCTCGCACACCCATCCAAAAGGCTTAAGACCGATCTCTCTATCTTCCTTTCTACTGAAGACACTAGAAAGGCTGATTGAAATCTACTTAAGACTGACGATAGACAGGAGGTTGATCTCTCAATCTCAACATGCCTATACCAAGGGGAAATCGGTTGAAACAGCATTACATTCCCTCATCTCCACTGCGGAGGGACCCCTGCATCGGCAGGAGTTTACCTTAGCAGCATTCCTCGATATAGAAGGGGCCTTCAACAACGACAATGCGAGGGCGATCACTGCAGCACTCACTGCCCTGGGAGATTCGAAACTTCGAAAGGCAGTGTGAAGAGGCACACCGCAAGGTGGAGTCCTCTCACCGTTTCTACTAGTAGGTCTAGAATCGATGGGCTGCAAAGTGATCGCACATGTGGATGACTTTGTTATTGCCGTTTCTGGAAAATACTTATCTACTCTGAGAGACCTTCTGCAGGGTGCTCTGAATTTTCTTTCCAAGTGGGCGGAAGATTGTGGTCTTGGAGTCAATCCGGACAAGACGCAGGTCATCCTCTTCACTAGGAAACATAAAATCCCCTATTTAGATCCGGTAATGCTTTCGGGGAAATGTGTGATGATATCGGAAGAGACAAAGTACTTAGGCTTAATCATTGACAGGAAACTGGAAGGCTAGCGTGGCACTCTATGCCTGTAGAAGAGCAATAGGCAAAACATGGGGAATCAAACCTAAAACTGTTTATTGGCTCTATACATCAGTTTTCAGACCCAATCTCCTTTACGGAAGTGTTGTCTGGTGGACTGCGATGCAGAAGAAAACCTACTGTGAAATGATCGGTATGGTTCAAAGATCGGCGGAGGTGGCAACAAGTGGTGTCATAAGAACTACGCCACCGATCGATCTTTTCTGCAAACACCTAGCGGCATGCTCAGCCATTAGACTCAAAGCATGCTCACAATGGAAACGGAGTTCGTATGGACACACAAGCCTCCCGTCATCTTTCTGCTTCGAAAGGAAATTCTCTGTAAGGAATGGCTAAAAGGTGATCCATCACAAAGTGCCCAGATCAAGATATACACAAATGGACCTAAAATGGATACGTATGTACGATCTGGAATTTACTGCGAAATGCCCTCAATCTGCAAATCCATTAAACTAATGGAGCACTGCAGTGTTTTTCAGGCGCAAATAACTGTCATTCATGAAGCCATAAAATGGTTGCAGATAAAAAATATATCTGGCAATGATATATGTATTCTATCAGACAGCCAGGCTGCCCTAAAATCCCTGGATGCACCCCATACAACATCAAGGAGTGTTTCAGATTGCCGCCGATCTCTTAATGAGATGGCACCACATTTCTGCATTAACCTGTGCTGGGTTCCCGGTCAGAGGGATATTCCAGGAAATTACAGGGCTGATGAACTCGCAAGAGAGGGCACCAACCTGCCACATGTCAGTAGGGGCACGGAGAGCATTGGTGTCCCAATTGCGGCGTGTAAACTTATCGCCAGGGAAACACTAATAAATTCCACAAATCTTAGATGGAGTAGTGCTTCTACCTGCAAAATAGCCAGGCAAACATGGCCAAAGCTAAATTAGCGTCTATCCTTGTCTTGTATTAAGCTAGATAGAGCTCAATTAGGAATCCTGATAGGCACCCTAACAGGACACTGTCTAAAACTTAATCATGCAACTAGACTGGGAGCCTTAACGCATGATTTCAGTCGCAGTTGCAGAAATGAAAAGGAACTGGATACAATCCAGCACCTCTTCTGCTCATGTCCAGCTCTGGCCAGGAGGAGGATACGTTTCTTGGGTTCCTCCTTCCTAACAAGTATAGATAACCTATATCAACTAGACCTAAATACCCTGGTTCGCTTCATTAAAAGCTCCGAATGGTTCAATTTGGTTGGGAGGTAGCCAAGCCCCACCCCTGTGGCTCAAAACGGACCCATCCCTGAATTCAAGTGACATTTAATTTGTTCAGTTGATTGTATTATCACGGACGGAATTGGAATTATTAATGGAATTAGAATTTAATTGGAATTGGAACGGCACGGAATTAAATTGGAATCTAATCGGAACGGAACGGCCAATCGGAATCGGACGGAACGACAACGGACGGAATCTAACGGCACGGACGGAACGGAACGGAACGGAATCTAATCGGACGGACGGACGGAACGGCACGGAACGGAATTTTAATTGGATCGGACGGAACGGCACGGACGGAATTGGAATCGGAATTTGGATACGGTACGGAATCGCACGGAATCGGAATCGCACGGAATCGGACGGACGGCACGGAATTACATCAAACGGCAACGGCAACGGCAATCGGACGGACGGAACGGCACGGAATTAGGAATTGGACGGAATTTGGGTATCGGATTGGATCGGACGGTATTTAAATTTATTTGTAACGGCACGGAATGTAAATTGGAAATTGGACCGGAATTGTAATTTAAATTCAACGGCAAATGTAATTTAAATTGTAATTTAAATTACAAATTGGAAATTCGGTAACGGACGGTAATTGTACGGTAAATTAGAATTGGGAAATTGTGATATTTGTATTTTGTATTGATATTTGTAATTGTGAATTTTGTATTGTAGATTGATATTTGTAAATTTGTAATTTGAAATTTGATATTTGAAATTTGTATTGGTATTGATATTTTGAGATTTGACATTTTGTAGAAATTGTATCGTATCGTATTGTGAATTTGAAAATTGAAATTTAAATTGAAATTGAAATTTCGTATTTTGAGAATTTGAAATTGAAATTGAAATTGGAATTGAAATTGAAATTGGAATTGAAATTTGGGTATTGGGATTTGGTATTGGTATTGGATAAATTTCGGTATTGGTATTCGTGAATTGGTATTGTAACCGTATTCGGATTGGTATTGGTATTGGTATCGTAGATATTGTGAAATTGGAATTGTGAATTGTGAATTGTGAATTTGAGATTTAGATTGAAATTTGAATTGTAATTGACATTGTATTGTACCGGTATCGTATTGGTAATTGTTAATTGTAATTGGTATTGTAATTGTAATTGAAATTGAAATGTAATTGTAGTTTAAATTGAAATTGAAATTGTAAATTCGTAATTGGAATCGCGTATTCGTAGATTCGTATTCGTAATTTGAATATTGGAATTTGAATTGTGAATTTTAATTGAAATTTGAGATATTGGTATCGGTATTGAATTTTGTAATTGCATTGGTATTTCCGTATTGTAATTGATATTGAAATTGAAAATTGAATTTGAGATTAAATTGTAATTTGAAATTTGAAATTTGGTATCGTAATCGTATCTGGTATTGGTATTGTAATTGTATTGGTATCGTGTAGTTGAAAATTGCCGTATTTGTATCGGTATCTTGGTATTGAAATTTGAAATTTGTATTCCGTGTAATCGTAATTGTATATTGTATTTGTAATTGGTATTCGTAATTTGTATTGGTATTGAAATTGTAATTGGTATCGTATGGTATTGGTATTGGTATTGAATTGTATTGGATTTCGTATTGAATTTTAAATTGAAATTGGAATTTGGGTTCCAGAATTTGGGATTTGTGAATTTTAGATTTGTGAATTTCGGTAAAATTCCAGAAATTGAAATTGGGATTGTGAAATTTGAAAATTCCGTATATTTGTATCGTATTGAATTTTGGTATTGAATTTGTGAATTTCGTATTGTATTGAAATTTGACATTTGTATCCG
>JAWNKV010000781.1:0-12477 GCA_035041805.1 Amiota mariae
ATTAAAATTAATACTACCAAGCAAGGAAAAGGAAAAGATGCTGCCTACAATTAGATTGTGCAAGAATGTGACACCATAAGTCGTTCTACGAGTGGATAATTACGGGAGGCGGATTAAATTAAGACGGCTTTGGTAAGATGGAAGGTTTATATTAGGATCCCAGTGTAAGTTACGCAGTGCACAAATCAAGAATTGCTTTTGAACGGAATCAATACACTATAAAAATCACTATACTTTTTAAACTGTGGATCCCATACACACTGATGCGTATTCAAGTATCAGCCTAACCAAAGAAGTGAACAATAATTTAGTGGTGTAAGGATCATTAAAGTCTTTAGACCAACGTTTAATGTATCCTAAAACACCTCTAGCTTTACAGATGATACTAGAGATATGCGATCCAAAATGCAGCTTTGGATCCATCAACCACTGAATTATGTGACAAGTTCTAGAGTGTGATCATTAATGTGGTAGCTTTTTACAAATAAATTTTTACGGTAAAAGGACATAATTTTACATTTGTCACAATTAAGTTAAAGATAATTTTTGGCGCACCACTGAGATAAGGAATCAAGATCTTCTTGAAGAAACATTTGTTGGACCGGAGATAAAATAGATCGAGCATAACTTAACATCATCACCGTACGTTAGAATACTTTGTGGCAGATGGTAAATCGTTTATAAAAATATTGAATAATAATGGGCCAAGGTGGCTACCCTGAGGGACACCAGAAATTACACGAATAGTCTTAGATATAGCTGTTTTAAAACTCTTTGGGTTCTGGAAGTTAGATATGATGTAATCCAGTTAACTAACTTGGAGGAAAACCAAAGGTATTCAGTTTTTTAAGAAGTACGAAGTGACAAACACTGTCAAAAGCTTTACTAAAATCTGTGTAAATGACATCCATTTGTAAAAGAAGTCAGTTTGTTTAAAGCAGAAAACTGAAGGGAAAGATCTAGCAATGAGTCGATAAACTCACAGCTTACTGATGATATCAGAGGCCGTCCAAAAAATATTTGGAAGATTAAAATCTCCCATGATTAAGACCTTATCAGTATCTTTGATAAAGGACAAAACTTTTTTAGTAGTTGTCAGATGTGATAAGTAAACAGAGTTGATGCGGATTAAATTCGATGAAGAAGCCCTCGATAAATTGTTCAACGAATGGGATGGCACTAAATTGCATCGTGGGTAGGTCTCTTCAAGCTGTTGGGAATTTGTCTTACTAATCTCGCAAATGAGGAGTTGAGACGCAGTGATATTCAGAAAGGGGCAACGACTACAGTACGGAAGAATGCAGCAAGGACCAATTCACCATCTTCTGTTAGTACAAGGCAAAATTGTGGGAGGTATGTGAGCACTTCGAGTCATAAACTAACGTGTTGTCCCAACTTGAACCTTTTAACGTTATCACCATTAGAAAGGTACAAAGAGGTAAAGATGCGTTCATTGTTACTTAATTTGCTTCAGTAGACGTCATGGTACTCAAGATTGTACATCTCCTAGTTGCAACATCTGTAAGAAACCCCATCATAGGAACTTGAGAACTTTTCTAATGTAAAGGCCTCAGGTAGAATAGAGGTCCCGAAAGAAACTCAGACTTTTGTTCATCGTAGTTCATTGCTAGTGAACCGGTGCCAAAGTTTGTTGGCTACCGCGATAGTGATGGTGCAAGATAAATTTGGAACTTTTCAGGAGTGTAGATGTGTATTATACTCAGGGAGTCAACTGAATTTTATAACGTCCAGACTAGCCAATCGGCTGAAAGTGACAATCGGTAGTTATTTCCGGTATAGCAAATAGAAATACTAGGACAAGTTGATGTGAAGTTCAAGTCACGGTTAACTAACAGCCTTTTCACACGGGGGCATGATTCAAATCAATAGTGATGTGGTGCTGATTCGGATCAAAATCGACAACCACCAGAAGGAAAAGTGACCTCATTCAGGGTTTGTTGTTGTAAAATGTGAGACAAATCAAGATTTGATCCGATGGTGATGCAGCATTGCATTTTTTAAGTAATTTTTGACTGTCTTTCTAATTTTTTGTTGCACTCCAACATAAAACAGTTGATTCCGACAAATATTCTGCGTATGGTGAAAAGTTCCATACAAAATTTCAGCTCTCTAGCTAAAAAACTGAGTTTTCATACATATATACAGCTGCTCTTAAAGCTTTCCCAAATCCAAGAGCGTCTGTTCCTACATTGGGCGGTTTCTTGGTCTGCGTCTTTACGTGATAGGTCGGCAGTAATATAAACCTGGCGGTAGGCCAAAAACGCGGAGATGACCGTTTATCGTCACATCACGCAGGAAGTCCCTGGAACCGTTTTTAGTTATTTCCGCTAATGATGGTGGAGGGCTAAGCGTGGGTCAGGTCTCAGGAAACTGGGGTAGGGATTGTGTCACAAGGGTATACCCGTTCCAGACTATTACGGCCCGCCCCCCTGCACACGATGCTCTGGCTAACAAATACAAAAAATATGGGAAATCTTTTGGAAATCAATACTACTGGGGCAACAACCAATTTTTTTGCTGTAGTTGATAAGGCGACAAGTTCGGATCCAGCAGGAGACAAGGCGTTCGTGAGAAGCAACAAGATGTGCCGTTTTCTGCCACAATTGAGAAACACGACCGCAAGTTCACCGACAGCCATAGCCGGGATTACTAGGGACACACTTATGAGTAAGTTGGCAGGCCTCTCATGGTCCAAAAATAATAAAACAGGTGACAGCTATAGTTACTTCCGCAAGGTAGGCGAGAAAATAAGGAGCTTGAGGAGAAAGTTGCGGATGGAGAGCAAAACCGTTCCATAAATCAGATAATGAGGAACACGATTGATAGAATTAGAGCTTTATTCGAGCTCTCGGCTATCGATCAGAAGGATGACGAGGCGAAGAGGGTTATTTAGTGGGAAAAAGTGCCAGCTAAGAAGAAAAGAGAGACGCAGTGACAACCACGTGGCCTGCAGTGCTCGTTGCGCGGAACACCAGAAGGAAGATAAAACCAAGAAAACAGGAGGGTGATGAAAATCACCCAACTTAGTCTTAATCATTGCTCTGCAGATCAAGACTTGCTGCATCAGACGGTCTTTGAGCAACATTTTGATCTCGTACTGTTGTGCGAACAATATCGAATCAGGGGCTACGAATGGACTGCGGACTCAACCAGCAAAGCCATTTGGATCACCAACGGGAAGCTGCCTCAAAGCAAACCTCCCACACCTTTGACTAATTTCACATGGGTTAAGACAAATGGCATCTACCTCTTCTCATGCTACGCGCCTCCAAGCATAGAGCTCAACCAGTTTGAACAGCTCATAACGGAGTTAGTAGCTGAAGCAAGGTCAAGGGCTCCATGCTCTCCATTAACACTCTGTCACGCCGATTCGTGTACCTTCTACCCCATACAGTAGACCAGGGAGTGTTGATGGAGAGCATGGCCACACTCAACATTGAGCTTTTAAATGATGGACAGTTTACCTTTGAAGCTGGTAAAAGGCGATCAGCTATTGACTTGTCCTTTGCGCACAGCTGCATTGCGTGTCATAAGACATGGAGTATCGGTGCCTTTTACACAAATTGCGACCACCGTGCTATCGTAATTGAGGTTACATCGCAGCCGAGAGACAGAACACTGCAATCCTTTTTCACAAGGACATATTCTTTCACATACGCCAGGATGGTACAACTATCACCGATAGGGCAAACGACATGGCGGAAAGCGTTACAAGGCGTTTTTCTTTAACCTGCGATGCCTTAATGCCTAGGAAGTTGCAGATTTCACCTCGTAAGGCAGTTTTTTGATAGAATAATGAGATTGCTAACTAAGGAGACGATGCAGTGAAGCTCGTAGAAGGCATCAAAAGGGGGGAAGTTCCCCAAACTGGGAGCAACGACGGGAAAACTACAAGACGCTAAGAGGTAGCTCCTGTTGACAGCTCTGATATTGACCCGTGGAGAAATCCTACAAGGTTGTAATGAGCACAGTTAAGGGACTTTAGCTTCCGCAGCCGACACATCCCGAACTGATGGGTAATGTGGTTGCTGCGCTCTTCCCCTCCTGGAACACATTGGCGTAAACCGATACCTTTGTAGGCATGGCAGAAGACCCAGAGGTTACACTTGAAGAGGTTCTTCAAGCTTTTAAGAAATTGGGTGATAAGAAAGCTCCAGGGCCGGATCGTATCCTCAATAGCTTTGAAGACTGCAGTGCATGCTGACCCTGCGACCGTCGCAAAAATATACTCTGCATCTTTTACCGAGGGAACTTTCCCGACTATTTGGAATAAGCAACCGGACTATCCTTCTACATACCGGCCACCTTGCATACTTAATTCACTGAGAGATACTAGAAAATATCATAGTCAGTTGCCTTAAGGCTATTTTGGAGAGACCAAACGCTAAGTCCGATACTCAGTTTGGATTTCGCCGTGGATTGACGTGGGATGGAGGCTATACAAGCAGTGATGAATACAGCGCGTAGGGCGGTAAGTGGAAGCAGATGGAAAGGAAGTGATAAGGAGTATTGTGCCGTAGTGACTCTGGATGTTAAAAATGCCTTTAATATAGCAAGTTGGCCGTGTATCATGCAAGCACTCAGCAGGCTTGATACGCCAAAGTACTTGATGGGAATATTGCTTCGCGGATCGAGTGCTTCACTACAGCACCGATGACCGCCTTAATCAGTACAGGGTCAAATGCGGTGTTCCAGAAGGATCGGTCCTAGGTCCCACTTTGTGGAACATTATGTACGATGGCGTTCTCAGGATGAGCATCTCCTAGGCGCGACCTTGATGGGATACGCTGATGATATTGCCCTTTTGGTGGTGGAAAAAACAGTTGAGCAAGTGCATTCTCTGTGCAGCGAAGCTACAGCCTGGGTTCGGAGCTGGCTTAATCAGGCGCAGTTGGAGTTGGCAGTCAAGAAAACTGAAGCGGTTCTTCTGACAACACGGAAAGTACGCGAGACATTCTCGTTCCGGATTGGAGACTGCTACGTAATCTCTCAACCATCCATCAAATACCTGGGGGTACAAATGGACGCAAGACTAAATTTCAAGAATCAGACATTATGACAAATATAGGCGGACCACAAGCCAATACACGAAAGCTGCTAGCAAGAGTTGTTGCTTCCATCGTCCTTTATGCGGCACCAGTATGAGCAGAAGCAACACTGAAGAGCATATATTCGGTCAATCCACCGACTTAGTGCTCTGCGTGTTGCAAGCGGTTTCCGAACAGTTTCAGATGTCGCGATCGAGGTGATAGCATCCATGCCTCCCATTGTCATGTTGGCAAGCGAGCTCAAGAGGATCCACGATGCTGGCGCTAGAGCATCTAAAGATGTAGAACGAAGATGCAGCATCCGAGAATGGCAAAGAAGATGGGAAACGTCAACAAAGGGTGCTGGACGGGTCCCTTATTCCAAGCCTGGGTATATGGATAACACGGAAACATGGAGAAGTGGATTTCCATATGACGCAGATGCTTAGCGGGCACGGCTGCTATAAATTCTATTTACACCGCTTCAAGCACGAGGTGGACCCCTTTTATCCTATCTGACTCCTCGGAAGATGCTCAACACGTTCTCTTCTGTTGTCCAAGAATTAGCGACGAAAGAGCGAAAATAGAGGAGTGCTTTGGTGAACCACTCACTTTTGATAACCTAGAGGGTGTGAAGACACCCTCTGCCCCAAGGATGACCATTAAACTGAAAAACTGAACAGGGGATCGTAGGTTGTTCACGTGCAGTTGCGACCTACGAACAACATAGAGACATTTGGAGACCCTTTTTATTTAGGATAGATTGACGTTTGAGAAATTATGCTCCTTTCCTCTCGACGAAATATCTAACGACAGTTCCGGGGGACAAGAAGATTTTAGCGTGATTAAAGTCTCGCACTTCGGACCGATGCTTTCCTTCCTTCCCAATTGGTTTGATCTGGATTAATATACTTTATAGCTGCAATTACCGAGCGGTTCACTCTTGCCGAAGCAATCGCTTAGGCAGCGTGATATACGGTGTAAGTGTGCTGCATTTCGTATTTCTGCAACAACTCATTAAAAACTGTTGACTAGATTTGTGCTCCATTATCTGCAGCAACTGACTTCGGAACTCCAAAATAATGAAATAAATCTTCTTCCAAGTATTTTACGGCTGTATCTGCTGTAAATTTCTTAACTGCTTTCAAGAAAGGAAATTTACTAAAGCGATCTAAACCGATAAAGATTTCAATATTGGATAGGGTCCTAAGAAATCCCCATACAATTTCTGAAACAAACGAGGTGGGCGTAAGATCTTGTTTGGATGTTTAGTACATTTACATATTTCGCATGAGTTTATGTAAATTCTAACATTGACCACTAGCTTACCGACCTATTCTCGTTGTTTTTGCGTTGACACCGCAAACAAGGAAAACTTTTGTCATCTTTCTGATCCTCGCTCAAGTTGAAAGCTGCGCTGTCAAAAAATAGCTGTTTTTAACATCAGTCTGTAAAGTGTATGGTACCAGTCTGTAATCTGCAGCTTATGCATGCTTGCTAACTGAGAAGAATATGAAAATATGTTGGAAGTATAAAGTATTTTATAAAAAAAGAATCTTATACAAAAATTAAAACATGTATTTTTTAGGGGTTCTCAGAGCAATTCTGACTATTTATAACTTTTTCCCCCAAGTTGGCAAGCCTGATTTTATCTTATATGTATTTGCAAATGTATTCAATTCATCTATCAATAGATGGCACAATATTTTTGAAAATCAATAAATTTTCACAAAAAAATTGTCCGACATTGAAAATTGATCATTATGATCACGCAATGTTTTTAACACATTTCCATTTTGCATAGTTAGCAATATATTCCAAAATTTTTATGAGAAATCAACAAATCGAAAAATTATCCATTTTACGGAACGATAACCGTGCACAAAAATTAACATTTTTTTATGCATAAAAATTTACGCCTCCTAGGCAGCAGATGTCAAGAAAACAAACAGTTATCATCTGTAAAACTTTTCTTGACATCGCAAACAACCCTTAACAGCCATTAGTTACTCTGTTAGGGGTTAACAGACAAACAATTTCTTTATCATTACTGTGAGAATAGGTCGGTTAGACCAACAATAAAAACGCCGAATCTTTTCTAAAGTTTTGTTAATACCACTACGCGATGACATTGGAACATCATGTGAATTTCTAAGCACTTCAAGAACTAATCTTCTTGGAATCCAAAGTTTCTAAGGGATTGTTTCAGTGTCGCTATTAGGTTGGGTGATGTGAAGTCCAGAGTTATACAGGCATCACTCACGAGATCAGATACATCTTTCGTATACACCCTTGACAAAGCATCGGGTATCACATTTTGACTATCTTTGCGATGGTCTATTAGAAATTATAGACCTGCAGCTTCAATGCCCAACGAAACAGTGATTAATGATCCGTGATGACGGTAAAATGGTGCCCCAATTTCTTGATGCTCAATATCATGGCCATGCATTCTTTTTCCGAAACCGAATAATTACGCTGTGCTTTATTCAATTTCTATGACATAAATGATTTTGGCATGTCATCACCACAACGATTTATTTGAACTAACACACCACCTATTCTTGTATGACTTGCATAACAATGAATAAAGAAAGGATTATTAAAATTCGGGTTATGTAATACCGGCGTGTTCATCATCTTGAGTTTCTCTAATGCGTGCTAAACCTGCGTCATCACCTCTCGTTGATCTTTTGTACGGGTGGCCGTGTTCGTCGTCCAATCCGTATTATGCTCATGGAAGCTCACAAACTCCTCATTAGGTGCAGCCACTGTGTTGTTGGAATTTCCTTTTGTCTGGGAACGAGTCCGTACCGCACTAGTAGAAGGAGTTGTCAATCCTATCTCCATGTAGCAAACAGGACACACAAACTTGATCCTAGAAAAGCAAATTTTATGAGACCGACATTTTAAAAAAGGATTCTTATAATTATTGAATAATTTACTTTTTCTAATAAGAACATGAATTTAGATCCAGGTTTGTATAGCGGGTACCCCCCCTAGTGGTCCGATTCGGCTGATTCCGACAAATGCACTGCATATGGTAAAAAAAAGCTCCTTGGTCAATCAGCAGTGTTAGATTTTGTGCTATCACTTTATCCACAAAGAAGAAAGAAAAAGAAAAGAAGTAGAAACAGCTAAAAATTGATTCCTTGATCAATCGGCAGTCTTAGCATTTTGAGCTACACTTTATTGCACAGATTGAAGAAATAAAAGAGGTAAATTTCCTTCCGTTATCAATCGCCGTTATCCATATTTTTAGCGAATACTTTATCCACAAATATCAAAAAATATAAAAGAAAAAGAAAGAGAGAGGACGTTCCATTCCTTGGTCAAACGGCAGTATTAATATTTTGAGTTGCGTTTTTATCCAGCCGGAACAAGAAAATATATAGCAATTAGGACCTAAGCTTCTATATGTCACGAGCCACGGGAAACCATCATAAGCTCCATCTTCCAGAACGATCAATGAAAATGATGAATAAAAGAATAAAGATAAAAAGTTAGAATATCACCTTAATCACATCACGAGCACCAGGAAACCATCATAAGCTCCGCCATCCAGAACGATATATGAAAATGATGATTAAAAGTAATGCACATATAACTTAACTGCAAGTTTGCTAACTGGAAGCCAAACGAGCTCCAAGTTCTTACTAAATGAGTATGTGCAGTTGCTTGGAAAAAAAGAAAGCAAATCTAATGATAGAGTAAGACAGTACTGAGTAGAAACTTTTTATTGGGGTTGTTCCCCCAATGATAAAAAAAAAATAAATTTCTTTCTGTCTATTATATTAGCCAACCATCCTAGTTTCTGTCCCACGCTGGGCGTCACATTGAAAATCAATTATTGTATTACTGTAACATACAAATAGTACAATCATCACAGTCGGGTAGCTGTAGAAGTAGGCATTCCTTCGGAGCACGTAAAAGAAAAATCCAGCTCTGGCTCGTCGGCTACAGGGAGTGAGTAACCAAAACCCGAAGATAAACACCTGACTCGCAATTTATTGTTTTAATTAGCTTTGCGTGCCGCAAAATGAAACAAAGAAATGAATTGAGGAAAAAGTATAAACAAATAAACCCGACGCGAATCCATTCAAGCACACACTTGTACCATGCACACTGATGTCTACGGTACATAAGTAACAAGTGTACTAAACCTGTCAAGAGCACCCATCTAATTTCTGGGACTCCTAACTAGTAATCACGTACACTTAAAAAGCCTCAATCCTGCTGTAATAATAAGAACAAAAATGATTTAAAAAAATATAAAAAATCAGCCAAGTGTGAGTCGGTCTCGCACACTGAGGGTTCCGTACCATTGTACAAGACTTTTCGCTTAAAATATTAAATTATGTGCATATTTAACTGCATAAAAGTATACTACAATTAACAGCTTAAAAGTATACTACAAAAAAAAAAAAAAAATTGTTAAAGAAAAGATTAAATTAAAGAACAATGTTTCTAAAAATGTGTATTTTTAGTATTTGTCGTTCTACACACAAGTGAATTACACACTTCGTCAAAATTTCAACTCTCTACTTATTACGGTTCATGAGATAGAGCAGGAGATGGACGGCCGGACGGACATCGTAAGCTTAGTAATAGGGTCCCGTTAGCTCCCTATGGGTACGGAACACTAAAAAAGACTAATTTTTGCTATGCCGAAGTTTTAATACTCTTCACACCCCTGCTAGTAGTCCGAGGGTCTTGACATTTTCATGGTTGCTGAACATGGGTCAGAACTTTATAATGTCCAATTTTCAAGTCGATAATACAAAAAGCAAAAAAGTTTTTCTAATAGGATCTTTCATTTGGATCCCGGTTTGTATGGGGGGTACCCCCCTAGTGGTCCGATTTGCCTGATTCCGACAATTGTACTGCGTATGGTAAGAAAGAAAGCTCCGCTCTTCAGTTCTCTAGCTGAAAAACTGAGGGACTAGTTTGCATATATACAGACGGACATGACTAGATCAACTCGTCTCGTCGCGCTGATCAAAAAAAACAAACAAACTTATTATTAATGCAATAAAAAACTTAAATTCTAAACATGAGCATAAAAATTAAAAAGTGATAAAAATAAGTGATAATCTGTAATAATGAAATAACAAAAAAAAAAAAAAAAATTAATAAAGTATGATACAACAGCCAAAAGACTTTAAGTTTTACTATGACCTTACAAATCTTCTCTCTGTTATTGTTACGGCGTAATATGAGGAGTTAAGGGTCATCTTAATCTAGGGCCAACCCTAATGTGGTTTCTTAATACTGTAATTATACCTTTTTCGAATATAACTGTTTTATTTGAATTGAATTATATATGTTTAAGTTAAGTAGGTATAAGTTGTTAGTAATAAATATTCTGAAGCTGGAAGGCCGACAGTCCGGACTCTTTTTCTTTGTGTATGATTGCTAGAAGTGCGGACTCTTCTTCTTGGTGTCTGATTGCTAAAAGTGTGGACATTCGCATCGTTTGTAGCCCAACGGCCATGAATCTATAGGGACTATGGAATAACCCCAGGACGGAATCATCATTTTGGCGCCCGAGCAGGGACCTGGAGGACAAGGTCCATACCGGAGAAACGTGTCATGTGATCATTAACTGGGCCAGGAAGGGCCATGCAAGTTTAACCCAGTCACGGTGAGTTTTTTGCAGTTGGCGACCAGTGCTTTTCTTTATGTGCGACTTTTTGTGTTTGAGCGGAATTATTGCGATAAAAAAAGTATATATGTATAACAGAAGGAGGGATTCTACAGTTTCCGAAGCACCAAGACGATTCGAGTTATGGAAGTTCGATTGTACTGAGAGAAATGTACATGTTTTCGTATCTTTAAAGATCAATATCTCGAAAACTAAGCGAGATATCGAAAAACCGTAGAGTCCGCTCAAATGACCATACTGAATTTTGTGTAAGGTATAGTTCCGAATATTTTTTTGCAATTTACACATACATATTTCCATTGCACAGCGTTGCGAAAATAATTTTGAATCCATTAATTTTTTAGTCCACAGTGATGCGAAAACAATTTTGAATTGATAAAATTTTTAGTGCGCACTGTTGCGAACATAATTTTGAATTGATGAAATTAAAAAAAAAAGGAATTAAAACAATAATTTGAAATTGTTTGTATTTTTAAAAATGGGAATTCGTTGACCCAGTTAATTTAGAAGCAATCAGCGATCTGCTATTGGAAATTGAGCAAGTTAGTTGTTCAGAGCAGTTGCTCTGAAGATTTATAGGGTATCATTATTTTCTTTGCTCTGCACAGAAAACTTATATTAAGATATAAAATTGCATTCTCTTTGCTCTGCGCTGCAAGCTAACATCATTAGTCAGCATTGATTTTGTTTTATCTTCTATTCTTATTTATAACTGTTCATTTGCTTGTACATACACATTGTGCATAGGCTAACAATTTTCAGTTTCTTATGTGTTAGTCGTCTCGAATCATTCGTTCATCGATGAACAAACACATGCGTCGTTGTCAATACGTAATCGAAAATATAATACAACTTAAAACATCGATTTTTATTCGTTTTCTTATTTCGTTCAATATCGCAATAAACCTGAATCCAAGAATTCGTCTTTGGATTCAACACTAGTGATGATTCGTCTGAATTCGACGTGAGGAGAGATCTTGAAGACATGTTTTATGAAGTGAAATCAAAAATACTGAATTGTCTGTGAAATGTAAGACGGCGTTCAAGTGTTCTAGAACAAACAGCACAACATTCAATCCTGAATTCCTCGAAAGGTATTAGATCTGCACGGCTACCTAAATTATACCTTCTCAAGTGACGCTGCATTAACTGCGATTGAGTGCCTTGAGTTAGCTGGAGAGAACTATAACTAAGCGATTGAGCTTCTTAAATATCATTTTGATAATAGGTCAATAATATTTCAAGTGTATATTCGTGAATTGTTCAAGTCAAAAGTGGTAAAGCAAGCAGATTCGGAATCATTGCGTACGTTGGTTAATCATGTCAATTCTCTGTTATTTGTTTTGAAGTCACTGGATAATGTTGAAAATATATTGGAGGCTATCGTTTTCAATTATTTTTTTTTTTTTTTACTATAAATTAATTGACTACTATACGGCTACAGACCTAATGTCATCAGCCATTTATACTAATCATAATGCACTATAAAGATAAATTTAAATAAAGCGTTCGAAATTAAGTTAAATAGTTAATGGAAGAGTTAAGAGATTAGATTTTAGCTGATCGGAAGAAATAGAATTAGATACAAGGTCATAGTATAGATTGTAAAGGAGAATAATTCCTTGAAACCCGAGAAGGAACATTAAAATTAATACTACCAAGCAAGGAAAAGGAAAAGATGCTGCCTACAATTAGATTGTGCAAGAATGTGACACCATGAGTCGTTCTACGAGTGGATAATTACGGGAGGCGGATTAAATTAAG
>JAWNKV010000782.1:0-24419 GCA_035041805.1 Amiota mariae
CTCTACTAGTTCTTCTTCACCATCGAATACAATTTCAAAAAACAAATTTCCCCTTCTGAAAATCTTTCTATTCATTATCAGAATGTTAGAGGTCTTCTATCTAAACTTGTCGTTTTGTATAGGGATAGTTTCTCCTTTGAAGCTGATGTTATAGCGTTTTAAGAGACACGACTCTGATATTCTTAGTAATGAAATTTTCTGTTCAAATTTCGTTACATATAGAACAGATCCTTTGTTACAATAACTATCTCTCAAGCAGTTCTATAACTATGATAACTCAAAGCGCAAAACTTCTTCATTTTCCTCATCGTTGTATCTAGCTGATGACCAAGCCCACAGTGATCTTGGTATTGCAGATCTGTTTGCAAAATTCATTCAATCAACTTATAGTATTCCTCTATATCTTTGGGAACTTTTACCCATATCCCACTTCCCATTGTAACCACATTGTTACTCCTGTAATTGATGAAGAATATCTTCTTCTTAATTTGAAATCGTTGAAACCCACTTACTCACCTGGTCCAGACAAAATACCTAGTTGCCTGCTTAAGCAGTGTGCGGAGTCTCAGTGTAAGCCGCTTCTTAAACTTTTCAATTTATCACTTCAGAGTGCATCTTTTCCTGATAGCTGGAAGGATTCTTTCTTCATTGTTCCGCTACATAAAAAAGGTAACAAAGCTGACATATCAAATTATAGAGGTATTGCCACACTTTTTGCAATCTCAAAGTTCAAAAAAATTCTCACATCACCCCATTATCACTACTGTAAATCTATTATTTCTCCGTGTCAACATGGGTTTTTGAAGAATAGATCACCAACTACTAACTTGCTTGAATTTACATCTTTGGTGAACCTTGGTTTCAACGAAAAATGTCAAACTGATGTCATATATACTGACTTCAGCAAGGCATTTGATTCCGTTAATCATGATCTGCTTTTACTTAAACTGTATCTTTTAGGTTTCCCGCAAGATATTCTTTGTTGGATTTCTTCATATTTATGAAATAGAGTTCAGCGAGTGTTATTTAAATCCACTCTTCCCTGCCCAGTGGATGTGACTTCTGGCATTCCTCAGGGAAGCCATCTTGGCCCATTAATGTTTATCCTTTTTATAAGTGATCTGCCTCTTTCCATGAATTACTCTCGTGTTTTGATGTATGCTGATGATGTCAAACTTTGCCTTTCATTTAATGATATCTTTTCGCAAGTCAGATTGCAAGAGGATCTAACTTCACTGCATTCTTGGTGTTTATGCAATCTTGTAGAGCTAAACTGCGCAAAATGCAAGTTTATGACTTTTCATCGCCGGGAGCATCATTTATTTTCTTACACGATCGACAACAACTCATTGGCGCGTGTCTTCACCTTCAGTGACCTAGGAGTCATTTTTGACACTAAACTGACCGTTAACCACCACATTTCTTCTACTATTTATAAATACTTTTATATTTTTAGATTTATTAAAAGATGGTCTAAAGAATTTAATTCTCCCTTCACTATCAAGCTTCTTTTCATCTCCTTTGTCCGTCCAGTACTCGAATACTGTTCGTGCGTCTGGAGCCCTCAGCTCAGAATACATGAAGACCGTATTGTGTCAGTACAGAAGCAATTTCTTCTTTTTGCACTTCGTGGCTTAAATTGGAACCCTAGTGTTCGTTTGCCTTCATACTGCAGCAGGTTTCTTCTTATTGATCTTTCTTCGTTAAGTAATCACCGAATTTCTCTAGGTATAAGCATTCTTCACAAACTTATTACTGGTATTGTTGATTCGCAGCTGCTTTTGAGTCAATTTAGTTCTTGTGTCCCTAGTCGTTCCACTAGAAATTTCGTCCCTCTTGCTCTTAGTATGTGCACAACTAATTTTGCCTCACACGATCCATTTCGTGTATTACGTTTAAATTATAGCATGCTATATCACATTCCTTCTCCTGAGATTTTGCCAAACGCTATCAATGCTCTGGTTCTGGATCACCTACGCTTCTCCATCTACCGTGATTGAACCTGGCCGTTACAATTTTGGATGTCTGTCTCTGACCACATATGGCTATGAGTAGGGGCATAGCTAGGGTAAGAGACAGATATATGTATTTTATAATATAATTTATTAGTTTTAAGTTTTATTGAGATATTCCTTATTGTATTATTGAAAACTTGTATTTTTTGTTGACAGTAAGTTATCACATATTTTTGAATAAATAAATAAAAATAAATAAATGTAGCCCCAATAGAGTTGACAAATAAGTGACACAACTATATTGTTTTCTTTATAGCTAAAGTAATTTTTATGCTAGTGACATTAGAGATTCGATTTAACCGAAACTTAAATATTTTCTTCATTTTGATAATAATTGTTGTTGTAATATTGGAATGCGATGTTATTTTCTTGAATTTATATAAATGATAACAGCATAGTCAGCATAGTCTTTAACTCACTTTGGAAATATACTCGTACTTTTGTGTTTGTTATGAACAGTGAACGTGTTTGAAACGAACGGTCACTTTCGCTCACATACACTTGAAATTCACAAGCACGGAAAGTTCATGATTTGATTTGTTTCTTGTACAAATTCCGAGTAGAATGCACTCGAAGTGATACAAGAAAACAAGGTAGCGAACATTGCGACCTGATACTCTATCAAAATTGCTCACTCTCAGTTAAGCATATTTAGTGTGGTAAACCTTTGAAAAAACATGCATTTTATGTTGAACATAACGTGAAAATTAGTGTTATGAAGTCAATTGTTTGCGCTTTGATCAGCTGTGTTGTGTCGGTGTGAATTATTATTCAAAATAAAATTATTGAAATAACATTAAAAATAGTGAATACCCAATGCAAAACACCAAGAAAAATGAATGAAAAAATCAGCCAAGTGTGAGTCGGACTCGCATACGGAGGGTTCCGTACCATCGTACAAGATTTTTTGCTTAAAAAATTAAATAATGTGCATATTTAACAGCCTAAAAATATACTAAATTGTTTTCTTGTATCATGCTCGTTGCCTTTCTCTGATAGAGACCACATTCGCACATTCGGGAGCTGGCATTGCAAAAAACAATAAAAGCTATAGAATTTATATTTAACCACCGAAAATAAACTTCCCTGCTAAAGATTACACAGAAATTATTATGTGGCACGAGTGGCAGGTTACAACGCCGTCAGTTCTTCGACATATGTATGTATTTCTAATGAGGACCATCAAATCATGGCAAAAGATAATAACTTTGAAATTGTTGATTTTCCTTGTCACACACAATCTGTGGAAAGATGTGTTAAACTGGTGGCAGAGACCTCACAAATTTTAACTTCCGCTATTTCTAGAGATGGCTTTATTAAAACCAAGTTGAAATCACGAGGATAAATGCCAAATTTTCGACTCAAAAATAAGTTTAAATTCCAAGTTTTTTTATTGATTATCAGCTCTATTCTGTTTATTTTGTATTAATGTGCTTCCTTTCATTAATTTTAATAATAAAATACATTTTCAACTTGATTTTTGTATTCGGGGTCTTCGCGAGATTGAGTAAACCGCATAAACAACCGCTGCATAAAGTAAGTGACAGTTAGTCCATATAAAAAAAATTTGAACATTTGCGTAAAATTGTGCGATGATTGCGTTGAGTAATGCCCGATTCACACTGCTTCAAAATTTTTGTTTTTCCAGCGAACATTCACACAGTGGTTTCGCTTCACAAAACAGCTATTTTTTGTTTTGGTTCTAAATACAAATGGAACGTTGTGGCTTATTGTGATAATTAAAATGGACATTTTGTGAATAATACTTGCTTGAAAACAATTCGCAGTGCTACTTATTTTATTAATATTTGAAAAAAAATTACAATTTAAAATTTTCTTCAAATTTTTTTGTGCAATGATCAGTTGTTCAATGTTGAGAATGACCAAAACAACGGGAGAAACGACCAAAAACTTGGCAGCAGTACTTAAACTTTGCCAGCCCTGGCTGCTGCAATTTTTGCTTTCACTTTTGCAGCAGAAAAAATTTTGCTTCAAAGTGCCCAAAGCAACCCTGAAATTCTGTCATTTGCCTGTTGTTGTTGTAGAAATTTAACAACTTTTTGAGCTGCTTACAAAAACAAGGTTGCTTCTGCTCAGTCTGAATCGGGCATTAATTGCATAATTGATTAGCGATGCGACAGTGGTACTTAATTGTCTGACAACTCTGTCGAAATTGTAACCCAAAAGTGAGAAAACTGTAAAAATAAATGGGACAGGTAAGGGAGAAATTGGTTGTTTTTTAATTTTAATAAAAATAACAATTTATTTATTGCCTTTTCTGTAGTTAATATAATCAATTTACTTTTTTTGCTCGTTTTCGGCATTTTTTTTTTTTTAATTCGATTGGCAGTTCTGTTTGATTGCATCAATTTATACACTGCCACCCGTTTCGGTACGTTCACGAGTTTGCATAAATTGCGGCTATTTATGCTAACTTGTGAAGACCCTAATTGTTTTAGGCATATGGTTAAAAATGTGAAATTTACAAAATTTCCAAGTGTGGTAGAGCCCTAAAGATGACACGCAATTCTAGTGTTTGTACATTTTAAATATTCTGTGTAAAATTACGCAAATTTTAGTAACTCTGTGTAGCTCGAAAAAAAAATTTCTCATACATGGACGGTGCAACCTATTGTACATACGATATAAGTATTCAGCTGAAACAAAGAAACAATGATCCTACACAACCAGAATAGTCAAAGAGTACCAGGGCCGTCTTTCCCATTAAGCACTTTGGGCACGTGCCCAGTTGCCCACAATCGACAGGGGCCTATAGTTCCAGCCAGATCATTTTATTTCAAACAATATTGACTGACTACAATACCTACTTGCTTATTATCATATATACACTCTCTATACTCACGAGTTACCAACTCACTCACACTTACCACCGCCGCCAAAAACTTAGTAACCAACATCATCAACGAACGACAACAGCAAGAATAACATATGTAGCGATAATAGCAACAACGACACCATCCTCATCAACATCTGAGTGTACGAACGGCGACAACAAGGACAACGGTTGCAACAAGAACACCAACAACAACACATGATTGAGAAGTATTGCATTGCTACACGAGTCTGTCTCGAAGACAATTGCGAGTAACGGGATGCCAGATGTGTACACACAGGACATGATCGTGGGGCCTACGCGATAACGACGCTTTTGAAAGCAGAAAAGATGTTTCGTTTGCTTTCTGCAAAACATTTAATGTTATTCGGTTGGATGAAGAGGATGCTTGCTATCAACACCATCGTCACCATCACCGTTGCTATCATCACCATCTCTACCACTCACTACGATAACTCACAACGCTCAGCCCATGCTCAATTTTTTTTCTTTTATTTTAATTTATTCTTTTAATAAAAATAAAAAGTATAGTTTCTTTCGACTCCGCCGATTATTTTCATGAAATTTTTATAGAAAAAAAATCGCGAAATTTTGATTCGTAAGGGACCTGTATATTTTCAAAATAAAGATTCTGACTTTTCCGAGGCATCCAAAATCTACAAAGCTGATAATAAATTAGTAACCAGATATTTCAAAAAAGCATTATTTATTCGCAAGTTAAAGAACAATGAAAGCGTCTAAAGAAAATGGTTGCTGTACTCGCTTTCCAAAAACTCTGTATTTTGTTTTTCATGCTGCTTATTTAACCCTTCTGATGTAAATTGAAACAGATTAATCAATTAATTTTAACATATGAAAATAGTACCGCACATATACAATCTATGATGACTAATATAGCACGGAGTAAAGTGGTTGGTAGAGTAGATAGACTCTTATTCTTTGGATATGTGGAATTATTAATTTGATCAATTTCTTGCAGATCACTTAAAAAAATTTGGGAATCCTGGAAAAGGTATCATTTCTTATTTATCAGCGAATATCTGTAATGAGTTTATTGACGTAATGGAAAACCAGGTCCTAAAAAAATATTTAAGTGAAGTTAAATAGCAATATATTTTCCCATTCGCGGTGGCAGTACGCCCGACATGTCTCATGTCGACCAGCTAACTTTTATAATTCTGTAATGAATACATATTAAAGAGCATAAATCTGAGTATCATACAATATTTAGCGGAAACCGTCTTGAATTTTGTAGAGAATCATGATATTCCCATAAAAGATTGCAGAGAACAAAACTACGACAGTGTCGGGGAAGTACACTGATCTACAAGCAAGAATTAAGGAGAAATGTGAATTTGTCACCTTTGCACCATGTGCGGGACTAAACCTTTTTAGGTGTCTATGCTGCTGGGTGTGTTGTATCAGAGGCAACAAAATTTTCTGATATGGTTCAGAAAGTGTACAACTTTTTTTCGGGCTCTACCCGCCGATGGAATGTATAAACAAAACATTTAGTGTAATGTATTGACATAAGCATAGCTAAGTACAAACTGATTTTATTTCATATTCTTCAACATTCTTATTTGTAATCCTATTCTACCTTATGGCGCGGTGTCGCATAGGGCAGAAACGGCAACAGAACCAGATTCTAGTATATTTGCACCTGAAACAGACAAAAAACGGGGTTGCAATGGAAAAACAGAGCAGCCAGGTTGCATAAAAAATGGCACCACATTTTAGTATATTGGCACCAGAACTAGAAACAAATACTTTTGACTTCTTTTCGGTGCCGTCTTTCTTTGATTGCTTAGCAAAAGAATACAGACCAAAGCTTTGAAGTCTCCGTTAAAAGAAATTGCGGCAGCATGATATGCTGCCATGCGGTGCTTCATAGATATATTGTTCTTTTTTTTTCTATGTAAAAAAATAATACACATTTATATAGGAACATTTTGAATAAAATAATAAATAGATCATTGATTTACTTTTGAGTGTTTTAAAAAATGTTTCCTTAATTTCTGCAATATATTTCTCCTTAAATTTTATTTATTTCTAGCTTCTATCTGAACTTCACTTTGCTTTTTCACTATGATCAAAACAATAAGCATTTCTGGTTCCGTTCTATGTAGCACAGTCTCACAGCACCAGAAACAGACCAGAAAAAGAACAGTGCCGTCATTACTGGAATCTAGTTCTGTTTCCGTTTCTGGCCTATGCGACACCGCGTTATTATTCCTATTCTTTGCCTTAGGATGTTGCCAGATTAACAATATCCAACACGACCCCTCTTAAGATAATAAATCTATATACAGGGTGGCGCAATAGAACGTGCATATTGTGTTTTTTTTCGCGACGAAGTCTACAGCGAATTTTGAAATTGGATCTTAAACTGCATCCTTATAAGCTCCAGTTAACACAGGAATTAAGAGTCCGACTTCGGAGCAAGGTTGGCATTTGCTGAAGAAATGCTTAGTCGATTTTCCACTTTTGACAACATCCTTTTTTCTGATGAGGCTCATTTCCATTTGAATGGGTTCGTAAACCGACAAAATTGTCGTTATTGGAACGACGAGAATCAAACATAAAGTCTACATGAACAATCCGAGGAACATCAGTCAACTAAAGGAAAATATCCGTGGAGAAATAGCAGCAATCATCCCAAATTTATTGACAAGAGTTTTCATTCGCGTTTAGAGGAGTGCCGTCTTCGAGAGGGCCGTCATTTAGATGATGTTATTTTTAAAAAATAAACTACATTTAATTACCTAATCATCCTATCTTTTATTTCAACTATACCTTTTGTATTTATTTTTCTAGCCTATACTTAATAAATGCACGTTCTATTGCGCCACCCTGTATTTTTTAAAAAGTTTGCTTATATAGTTTTTTATATTATTAACTATTATTATTGCTGATTTGATCAAGGTGTCTTTTTATTTCTCTGTTATTGTGATGTTAAATACAACAATAGGATCTAGGGCCAAATTGTTGTTGTATGGTTGCTTGAGTCCAGCCTGACTTGTTAGGATTTCTGTAATCACGAACCATTACTTTCTGACCCTGTGAAAACTCCTTATTACCCTTTATAATCTCTGTTGCTTTGTTCCTGTCTGTTCTTTATGGACTATTTCACGGTTGGTGGTTTAAGATTGCTAAACCTAGTCTTTAAAATTCCACCAAAAATCAATTCTGCTGGAGCCTCACCCGTGGTACAATGTATGGTGTTTCGATAGTCTATTAGAAATCTATTTATTTTTTTTATTATTGTCTAAATCACTTTCTACATTATCCTTCAAGTTTGCATATATTGACTTCTTTAATGGCTTTTCTAAGCTTTCCACTTGACCATTTGTTAAAAGATGACCAGGTGCTGTCAAAATGTGCTTCACTCCATTATTCTGCATGAAAGTTTCAAATTCATCAGATGTGAACTGACGACCATTGTCACTCACTAATACATCAACCAATCCATATCAACAGAACAACTCTCTTAATTTGTTTATTGTAAACAGTTTTAAAAACTTCAACCCACTTTGAAAAAGAATCTATAACAATAAGCAGATGATGACCTTTAATTGGTCCTGCAAAGTATATATGAATTCTACTCCAGACGGAGTCAGAAGGTGTCCAAGGTATTAATAACCCCTCTTCTGGGCTAGACTGTAACTCCTGACATGGTACACACTGCTTGATTAAACGTTCAATATCAGCATCCATAGCTGGCCAACATACATTGAAACGAGCTAACACTTTTGTTTTCACAATACCTAAATGTGAAGAATACAGTTCTCGAAGAATATTATCCCTTAGCTTTGTAAGTACCACAACTCTGGGTCCCCATAAAATGCAATCATACTCTACTGACAATCCATCTGACCTGATTGCAAAAGCCGAAAATTAGTCTCCCTTCAACTTCAAGTGCCGGATGCCATCAATGGTAGACCTTTAGTTTCACCGAATATTCCTAACAACGGTTTGTGATCAGTACGCAAAATAAATTTGTTACCTAAAAGATAGTGTTTGAGTTTAACAACACAAAATATAATTGCAAGAGCTTCCTTTTCAAAAGTGCTGTAGTTACTTTCACTCTTAGCTAAGGCTCTAGACACAAATGCCACTGGTCTCAGTTCATTATTGAATGAATGTGAGAGAACACCTGATACCGCATTGCTACTGGCATCAGTTGTTAGAACAATAGGTAATCATCAGGATTATAATGAAAAAGAACTTGATTTGATGTGATTTCCTTCTTGAATAATTCATAAGATTTTTTACACGATTGTGACCACAAAAATGTAACATCTTTACGAAGCAATGCATACAATGGTGGCATCTTTTGAGCAAAATTGGGTATAAATCTGGAATAATAATTAACCATTCCTATAAAAGCTCTGAGTTCAGAAATGTCTTTGGGTGTTGGGTCTAATAGCACAATCGAAATACAAACACTATTCTTTCTTAAACCAGTTTTATCAATAGAAAATCCCAAGTAACAAATCTAATTTTTTGAAAAATTCACACTTTTCTGAGATCAGCTCAGTTTATTTAAAACTATTTTTAAATTAGCTATGTGTTTCTTTCCCATCACTGTAATATCATCCTGGTAAACTACCACGCCACGAATTCCTCGCAGTAAATTTTCCTTAACTTTTTGAAAGATCGCTGCAGCAGTCTTCACACCAAAAGGTAATCGTTTAACCTTTAATATACCAATATGCGTGCTCCAAGCACATAACAACTGAGATTAATCATCTAAATCCAGCTGGTTATAAACACTACATAAAGTTTCGTAAATACTTCACCTCCTTCCAAAGCTGCAAAAATCTCATCTATTCTGGGTAATGGATACTTAAAATCTACCAAGGACCGATTAGAGTAACCTTATACTCCCCACAAATCCTTAAATCACCATTTGGTTTTAAAATAGGAACTAACGGTGTTGCCAATCAGAATTGTCCACAGGCTCAAGTACACCATCTTGAATCAATTTACGTAATTTATTTTCTATATTCCCTTTCCAAGCTAAAGGTAATTGTCTAGGTTTGAAAAATATAGCTTTTGCATCATCAACTAATTGCAACTTAATTTTATACCACTATACAAGCCTAATTCTGATTTGAAAACTTCTGCAAATTCACTTCTAATTTCATCAGTTACAATTGAATATCTCCGTCTTTCTTTAACACTATTAACTTGCATCAATTCAAAGTTGAATGACCTCAAAAATGTTCTACCAAGCAAAGGTGGACTCTTAGTTTTTGTAACAACAACAACTAGTTCATTTTGCACATCCCTATACACTATTATTGCATCGTACTCACCAAGTATTTGAATTTTTTTCTCCACTATACTATAGTTGATATATTGGGTGGTGCATTTTTTTCAAAAATTTCTTTTTAATCAATTTTTTATAAAAAGATTTCGAAACTAATGTGCACCGGTGACACAAGCAATTCACATTGTGATCCCCATCAATAATCACTGACAAGTAATAAACACCACCAGAAGACTTTGAAGCCACACTATAAATAGACAAATCGAATTGATTAGAATTGAATTCAGAATTATCAGCATCTGATACATAATTTACAATTTTTTGTTTCGAACGACAAACCGATACGAAATGTCCAATTTTACCACAACAGTGACACCAATTCTTGAATTTGCAAATGTCAGAGTCATGATTTCTCCAACCACAATGCATAAAGGGTTTGTGGGACTTCTTGTTACTGCTCACGTCGCCGTCAGCACGTCCTCTGCCGCCGTTGCCTTTGAAACTTCTGCCTCCATAAACATTTTTCGCACCGTTACTTCCACCGCTACAGTTGACTTCTCGCCTCCCACCCTTACTTCTTGAACGGTCCACAAAATTGATGGTGTCCTTTGTTGCAAATTTCGTCCCCATAATCATGGCTTTCCTCAATGCACTTGACAATGTTAAGTTCTCGTCTTCCTCACAAATTCTTTTAAATATTTTATTTGGTAGGCTCATAATAAATTCGTTAAGAACAAATTGTTCCAAGTGATCCCCAAACTTGCAATTTAATGCAAGTTGTTTCACCTGAGCATACCATTCTGCCACCGTCTCTTCATCTTCCTTGACCACTATATGGAACTTCTTGCGCTTACGGAAAATGATAGTTGGTGGTGTGTAGTGTGCTGTCGATATTTCACACAGCTCCTTGTAAGTTTTTCAAACTGGAGAGTATGGACTACACAAACAATGCAATACACTGCAAGCTACCGCACCAACAAATTTCAATAAAGCTGATTTTTTAACATTAACATCAGTACATTTGATCTCACAAAAATGTATTTCGAGTTTTTCCTTCCACAATAAAAGAAACTTCATTATTGGGAGAAAACTCATGAACATTTGAAATCTGACAAATTGTAGATGATGTTTCCTTTTATTTCACAAAATTTTCACTTAAATTTTTGTTGTTGTTATCGTTGTTGAACAGTTATTACCATGGTGTAAGAAAACAAGGTCACGCCAATTTGACTTGTTACGCTCTCAAAATTCGCTCACTCTCAATTTTGTTTTCAGCGTTTTAATACACTGATGATACTTATTTACTAAAAAATGAGATTGAGCGAATTTTGAGAGCGTAACAAGCCAAATTGGCGTCACCTTGTTTCCTTACACCACGCTATTTACTTAATGTTTATTATATATGTATGTATATAAGTACATATCATTACTTTGATTATCATATAACTGTATTTAAAATTATTTTATAATATCAGTGCGTATATACGCTTTGTTATTAAACAATTTTTTTTTTTTAAATTCTCGTCGTCAATTTGTAATGTATTAACATAAGCGTAGCTGGGTACAAACTGACTTTATTTCATATTCTTCAACATTACATTACTTGTAATCTCATAGTGGCTTTACAGTGAGCGAAGATTCGAATCTATGAAGATGCGACAACAACAACAGGGAAAATGACAAAAATTAGGGGTTGTTGTTGTAGAGAGATTCGATTGTGAGATTCTAATCTCAAATAGATTCGCAAAGATTCGGTTTTTTTGAATGGTCAGTCTTAACAGGGCTGGGAAATTCTTCCATGTAGGTTGGCAGCATTTTCATAATTTCGTCTTTTTTTGTGATTGTCACGTGTCTTCTTCTTCGTTTTCTTGCGCGCCGCACATAAAACAGCTGATCATTGCACAAAAAAATTTGAAGAAAATTTTAAATTGTAATTTTTTCTTCAAATATTAATAAAATGAGTAGCAGTAATGAAAAAGGAAGCTGCAAGTATTATTTGCATACACTCCAAATTGTTCTCAATCATATATTTTTCACAAAATGTCCATTTTAATTATCACAATTAGCCACAACGTTCCATTTGTATGTATAATCAAAACAAACAACAGCTGTTCGTGATTCTAAAATACCACTGTAAACCACAAAACCGAATCTTCGTGATTCGAGCCACTGTAAAGCCACTATTATTCTATCTTACTCCTATTCTTTGCCTTAGGACGTTGCCAGATTAACAATATCCAACATTTAGGTTCAAAAATATTTGTTAAAAGTCTCTCACAAACCAGATGGTCAGCCCGAGCTGATGCACTAAGCGCCTAACAGAAAGGCCATAAACCAATTATAGAAGCTTTGATGTTCATCGCAAAATATACAGAACACGCACTAAACACTTATCCTATCTAGAAAAATGGAAAAGCTAGAGTTTATTATGCTAACGAAACTTTGGAGCTCTATGTTAAAAAGTAATTATCTTTAGAAAGAATTAATAACACAGGACGTTCTAACCAATTTGTTTGCTTCACTTGATGATTTTATTGTTAACGTCAGTGGTAAATTTGATTACTTCAATTCGTCCGCCAAAGAAAAAAATCCGGAACTTGATAACAAAGAACAAGATGTAGAAGCTCACGCCAGAGTTTTATTGATGACTCATCGCCGTCAGTCCAACTGAATGGAGAGAAATTTAAAGTAGAATCCTTTCTTCCCATAATTGATACCCTGAGCGTTCATCTAAAACAGCGACTAAATTCGTATAAGAACATTAGTCAACGTTTTGGTATATTTTTTCGCTTAAAAACACTGAGTTTTGAAGAGTTAAGACAAAGTTGCAAAGAAATTGTTGAAATCTATTATGAAGACGTCAACAAAAAGTATTGGAAATATTGTAGAATGTCTGCATTTAACAGAAGACTTGAAAATTGTTCAAAGTGAAAATGAAGGAGCTAACAATAGTATATTGGAAATATATCATCTTTTGAAAGAAAACAAAATTGAAGATTCCAAATGTAGAAATCGCATTGCGTACTTTTTAAGCAAGATGGTAACAAACTACAATGGGGAACGCTCATTATCCAAATTGAAGAGAATAAAAAATGAAATAAGAAGTACAAATGCTTCAAGACAGATTAACCAGTATGTCGCTGATGTCCATAGATATACTCAAAACATGGATTTTGAAGAAGTGATTAACGATTTTGCTTATCTCAAATCTAGAAAGGTACCTCTTCAATCAAAATAAATTTTTGGGAACTAACCTGTGAATGCTAAAAGAGTTACTTTTGTGGATAATATTATATTATCTATTCATTTAATGTGGTTGAAAGAAATAAATCTAGATCCTTGCTTATATACTTTCCTTATCTATTCTGGAAAATTGTACAACGTGTAAATCTGCAAAATTTCTTCGGGAAAAGTTCAAGCAGAGCTTCATCCAATCCCAAAAGTATGTGTGCCTTGGCATACTGTGCACATAGATATTACGGGAAAGTGGTAAAAGTGACGAGAATATATTATCGTTCAGGTCGCGGTCTTCACTAAATTCGTTTATCTGCATCATACGTTGAATTTAGGTGCCGGGAACTGTATTAAGGCTATGAAATCTTCCATTTCTTTGTATGAGGTCTTAGATGGAGACAAGTACATGTTATCAAAGAGAAATGTTATCAATGAGAAATAAAAGATTGTACAAGTACTGTCATTATGACATTCGAAAGATGCCAGATGGTCTGACACCTAATGAGTTGGGTATTGAAGATGAAGAGTTGAGCCCGCTTGTGAGTTTAGTTGAGACTGAGAGTGATCCGTCTAAAGCATTGTAAGAGTCTTTATACTTGTTTGAAAGAAGATATGATACCAAGAGAGTGGTATGAGCGTAAGGGCTTTGATTCTTGATTGAATAAAAAGAAAAGAAGCAAGCACTTGGGAATTCGTCAATTGGCACGCAAGTGAATAATGGAAAATAATTTAACCCAGACATATACATAAATAATTGTTGCCTTGTTTCGACAAATAAATAAATTTATATATTACATACATTCGTTATCAATGTAGGCTTCATTTCGCACCCTGCACGTTATTATTTGTGTATCATTATTGTTTCCTAGTTTGAACAAATATTTTTTATAATTGGAAGAAATAATCGTGCAAATACCGATTTTTATTATTCTGTAAACCCAGTCACTGAACGTTCCATCGTTAGACCTACAATGACGCGAGACTGTCGCATAAAAAAGGTATTTTCACGTATGTTGCAATGACATTAGTCTAGGTTCGCAGCAGTTTGATGTCTTTGCTTTTGATCTTTCAATCTATGAACAAATGATTGCATTCTATGGCAGACACAGCTGTAAAATGTTCATTCGTGAAAAGCCTGTACGTTTTGTATTTAAATATTGGAACGTCTGCTGTGCGTATGGTTATCTATTCCAATTTATTCCTTATGCCGGTGCATCTACAGCGAAGGATCCTTTATATGGTTTCGGTGAGAAAATTATTTTGGACATTCAGTCTTGTGAGGATCCCAAAATGCATGCTGTCGATTTCGATAACTTTTTTACATCCTATAATATAAGCTAATGTGTAGGTTGTCCAGGCTCAACAATTTCGCAACTGGAACAATTCGAGAAATGCGAGTTGCCAATGCGCCTTTAATGGATACTCGATCGATGCAAAATGAAGGTCGTCGGCATAGCGACTGTGTTTACGACACAACAATTGAAATTCTGTTAGTTCGTTGGAATGACAATACAATTGTCAGTGTTGCAACAAACATGAGGTACATATCCTGCCTCATTGACTTCTTAGGAAAAACAAATGAACAGAGTAACGGTGAAAATGTTCAAATTATGCCGCAGCTAGACTTTCGCACTTTCGTAGTTGAGAGTCTGATCAGATGCGACAATATATGTATGTACCTACAATATATTGTATACGGGCATGTGATAGAAAACACCGACGCTTTTGATGTTGGGTGTTTTCAATTTCATCAAAAAAAATAATAGGTGTGATAGAAAACGCGACGATTTCATTTTTCGAACATTGATGTTCTAACGAACTGCTGATTGAATACTGGTTATTTAAGGGTCGTCTGAAACCTTTCGAATTTGGGGCGACACTTTTCGTTTATTTTTCTTTGGATCATACTAGTATTTACACTCAGGCACAGATGCCAACCAAATATTTTGACATTGCTCACTCCCTTTCACATTACTCACTCTACAGAAACCAATAAAAAAAAAATCGTCATTTCTCAACAAACAAAAATCGTGCAACACATTGCAAACATTCTGCCACCGTCTCTTCATCTTCCTTGACCACTATATGGAACTTCTTGCGCTCACGGAAAATGATAGTTGGTGGTGTGTAGTGTGCTGTCGATATTTCACACAGCTCCTTGTAAGTTTTTCAAACTGGAGAGTATGGACTACACAAACAATGCAATACACTGCAAGCTACCGCACCAACAAATTTCAATAAAGTTGATTTTTTAACATTAACATCAGTACATTTGATCTCACAAAAATGTATTTCGAGTTTTTCCTTCCACAATAAAAAAACTTCATTATTGGGAGAAAACTCATGAACATTTGAAATCTGACAAATTGTAGATGATGTTTCTTTTTATTTCACAAAATTTTCACTTAAATTTTTGTTGTTGTTATCGTTGTTGAACAGTTATTACCATGGTGTAAGAAAACAAGGTCACGCCAATTTGACTTGTTACGCTCTCAAAATTCGCTCACTCTCAATTTTGTTTTCAGCGTTTTAATACACTGATGATACTTATTTACTAAAAAATGAGATTGAGCGAATTTTGAGAGCGTAACAAGCCAAATTGGCGTCACCTTGTTTTCTTACACCACGCTATTTACTTAATGCTTATGTATGTACATAAGTACATATCATTACTTTGATTATCATATAACTGTATTTAAAATTATTTTATAATATCAGTGCGTATATACGCTTTGTTATTAAACAATTTTTTTTTTTTTAAATTCTCGTCGCCAATTTGTAATGTATTAACATAAGCGTAGCTGGGTACAAACTGACTTTATTTCATATTCTTCATACATTACTTGTAATCTTATAGTGGCTTTACAGTGAGCGAAGATTCGAATCTTTGAAGATGCGACAATGATTCGAGTCTCATTTGACAACAACAGCAGGGAAAATGACAAAAATTAGGGGTTGTTGTTGTAAAGAGATTCGATTGTGAGATTCTAATCTCAAATAGATTCGCAAAGATTCGGTTTTTTTGAATGGTCAGTCTTAACAGGGCTGGGAAATTCTTCCATGTAGGTTGGCAGCATTTTCATAATTTCGTCTTTTTTTGTGATTGTCACGTGTCTTCTTCTTCGTTTTCTTGCGCGCCGCACATAAAACAGCTGATCATTGCACAAAAAAATTTGAAGAAAATTTTAAATTGTAATTTTTTCTTCAAATATTAATAAAATGAGTAGCAGTAATGAAAAAGGAAGCTGCAAGTATTATTTGCATACACTCCAAATTGTTCTCAATCATATATTTTTCACAAAATGTCCATTTTAATTATCACAATTAGCCACAACGTTCCATTTGTATGTATAATCAAAACAAACAACAGCTGTTCGTGATTCTAAAATACCACTGTAAACCACAAAACCGAATCTTCGTGATTCGAGCCACTGTAAAGCCACTATTATTCTATCTTACTCCTATTCTTTGCCTTAGGACGTTGCCAGATTAACAATATCCAACATTTAGGTTCAAAAATATTTGTTAAAAGTCTCTCACAAACCAGATGGTCAGCCCGAGCTGATGCACTAAGCGCCTAACAGAAAGGCCATAAACCAATTATAGAAGCTTTGATGTTCATCGCAAAATATACAGAACACGCACTAAACACTTATCCTATCTAGAAAAATGGAAAAGCTAGAGTTTATTATGCTAACGAAACTTTGGAGCTCTATGTTAAAAAGTAATTATCTTTAGAAAGAATTAATAACACAGGACGTTCTAACCAATTTGTTTGCTTCACTTGATGATTTTATTGTTAACGTCAGTGGTAAATTTGATTACTTCAATTCGTCCGCCAAAGAAAAAAATCCGGAACTTGATAACAAAGAACAAGATGTAGAAGCTCACGCCAGAGTTTTATTGATGACTCATCGCCGTCAGTCCAACTGAATGGAGAGAAATTTAAAGTAGAATCCTTTCTTCCCATAATTGATACCCTGAGCGTTCATCTAAAACAGCGACTAAATTCGTATAAGAACATTAGTCAACGTTTTGGTATATTTTTTCGCTTAAAAACACTGAGTTTTGAAGAGTTAAGACAAAGTTGCAAAGAAATTGTTGAAATCTATTATGAAGACGTCAACAAAAAGTATTGGAAATATTGTAGAATGTCTGCATTTAACAGAAGACTTGAAAATTGTTCAAAGTGAAAATGAAGGAGCTAACAATAGTATATTGGAAATATATCATCTTTTGAAAGAAAACAAAATTGAAGATTCCAAATGTAGAAATCGCATTGCGTACTTTTTAAGCAAGATGGTAACAAACTACAATGGGGAACGCTCATTATCCAAATTGAAGAGAATAAAAAATGAAATAAGAAGTACAAATGCTTCAAGACAGATTAACCAGTATGTCGCTGATGTCCATAGATATACTCAAAACATGGATTTTGAAGAAGTGATTAACGATTTTGCTTATCTCAAATCTAGAAAGGTACCTCTTCAATCAAAATAAATTTTTGGGAACTAACCTGTGAATGCTAAAAGAGTTACTTTTGTGGATAATATTATATTATCTATTCATTTAATGTGGTTGAAAGAAATAAATCTAGATCCTTGCTTATATACTTTCCTTATCTATTCTGGAAAATTGTACAACTTGTAAATCTGCAAAATTTCTTCGGGAAAAGTTCAAGCAGAGCTTCATCCAATCCCAAAAGTATGTGTGCCTTGGCATACTGTGCACATAGATATTACGGGAAAGTGGTAAAAGTGACGAGAATATATTATCGTTCAGGTCGCGGTCTTCACTAAATTCGTTTATCTGCATCATACGTTGAATTTAGGTGCCGGGAACTGTATTAAGGCTATGAAATCTTCCATTTCTTTGTATGAGGTCTTAGATGGAGACAAGTACATGTTATCAAAGAGAAATGTTATCAATGAGAAATAAAAGATTGTACAAGTACTGTCATTATGACATTCGAAAGATGCCAGATGGTCTGACACCTAATGAGTTGGGTATTGAAGATGAAGAGTTGAGCCCGCTTGTGAGTTTAGTTGAGACTGAGAGTGATCCGTCTAAAGCATTGTAAGAGTCTTTATACTTGTTTGAAAGAAGATATGATACCAAGAGAGTGGTATGAGCGTAAGGGCTTTGATTCTTGATTGAATAAAAAGAAAAGAAGCAAGCACTTGGGAATTCGTCAATTGGCACGCAAGTGAATAATGGAAAATAATTTAACCCAGACATATACATAAATAATTGTTGCCTTGTTTCGACAAATAAATAAATTTATATATTACATACATTCGTTATCAATGTAGGCTTCATTTCGCACCCTGCACGTTATTATTTGTGTATCATTATTGTTTCCTAGTTTGAACAAATATTTTTTATAATTGGAAGAAATAATCGTGCAAATACCGATTTTTATTATTCTGTAAACCCAGTCACTGAACGTTCCATCGTTAGACCTACAATGACGCGAGACTGTCGCATAAAAAAGGTATTTTCACGTATGTTGCAATGACATTAGTCTAGGTTCGCAGCAGTTTGATGTCTTTGCTTTTGATCTTTCAATCTATGAACAAATGATTGCATTCTATGGCAGACACAGCTGTAAAATGTTCATTCGTGAAAAGCCTGTACGTTTTGTATTTAAATATTGGAACGTCTGCTGTGCGTATGGTTATCTATTCCAATTTATTCCTTATGCCGGTGCATCTACAGCGAAGGATCCTTTATATGGTTTCGGTGAGAAAATTATTTTGGACATTCAGTCTTGTGAGGATCCCAAAATGCATGCTGTCGATTTCGATAACTTTTTTACATCCTATAATATAAGCTAATGTGTAGGTTGTCCAGGCTCAACAATTTCGCAACTGGAACAATTCGAGAAATGCGAGTTGCCAATGCGCCTTTAATGGATACTCGATCGATGCAAAATGAAGGTCGTCGGCATAGCGACTGTGTTTACGACACAACAATTGAAATTCTGTTAGTTCGTTGGAATGACAATACAATTGTCAGTGTTGCAACAAACATGAGGTACATATCCTGCCTCATTGACTTCTTAGGAAAAACAAATGAACAGAGTAACGGTGAAAATGTTCAAATTATGCCGCAGCTAGACTTTCGCACTTTCGTAGTTGAGAGTCTGATCAGATGCGACAATATATGTATGTACCTACAATATATTGTATACGGGCATGTGATAGAAAACACCGACGCTTTTGATGTTGGGTGTTTTCAATTTCATCAAAAAAAATAATAGGTGTGATAGAAAACGCGACGATTTCATTTTTCGAACATTGATGTTCTAACGAACTGCTGATTGAATACTGGTTATTTAAGGGTCGTCTGAAACCTTTCGAATTTGGGGCGACACTTTTCGTTTATTTTTCTTTGGATCATACTAGTATTTACACTCAGGCACAGATGCCAACCAAATATTTTGACATTGCTCACTCCCTTTCACATTACTCACTCTACAGAAACCAATAAAAAAAAAATCGTCATTTCTCAACAAACAAAAATCGTGCAACACATTGCAAACATTCTGCCACCGTCTCTTCATCTTCCTTGACCACTATATGGAACTTCTTGCGCTCACGGAAAATGATAGTTGGTGGTGTGTAGTGTGCTGTCGATATTTCACACAGCTCCTTGTAAGTTTTTCAAACTGGAGAGTATGGACTACACAAACAATGCAATACACTGCAAGCTACCGCACCAACAAATTTCAATAAAGTTGATTTTTTAACATTAACATCAGTACATTTGATCTCACAAAAATGTATTTCGAGTTTTTCCTTCCACAATAAAAAAACTTCATTATTGGGAGAAAACTCATGAACATTTGAAATCTGACAAATTGTAGATGATGTTTCTTTTTATTTCACAAAATTTTCACTTAAATTTTTGTTGTTGTTATCGTTGTTGAACAGTTATTACCATGGTGTAAGAAAACAAGGTCACGCCAATTTGACTTGTTACGCTCTCAAAATTCGCTCACTCTCAATTTTGTTTTCAGCGTTTTAATACACTGATGATACTTATTTACTAAAAAATGAGATTGAGCGAATTTTGAGAGCGTAACAAGCCAAATTGGCGTCACCTTGTTTTCTTACACCACGCTATTTACTTAATGCTTATGTATGTACATAAGTACATATCATTACTTTGATTATCATATAACTGTATTTAAAATTATTTTATAATATCAGTGCGTATATACGCTTTGTTATTAAACAATTTTTTTTTTTTTAAATTCTCGTCGCCAATTTGTAATGTATTAACATAAGCGTAGCTGGGTACAAACTGACTTTATTTCATATTCTTCATACATTACTTGTAATCTTATAGTGGCTTTACAGTGAGCGAAGATTCGAATCTTTGAAGATGCGACAATGATTCGAGTCTCATTTGACAACAACAGCAGGGAAAATGACAAAAATTAGGGGTTGTTGTTGTAAAGAGATTCGATTGTGAGATTCTAATCTCAAATAGATTCGCAAAGATTCGGTTTTTTTGAATGGTCAGTCTTAACAGGGCTGGGAAATTCTTCCATGTAGGTTGGCAGCATTTTCATAATTTCGTCTTTTTTTGTGATTGTCACGTGTCTTCTTCTTCGTTTTCTTGCGCGCCGCACATAAAACAGCTGATCATTGCACAAAAAAATTTGAAGAAAATTTTAAATTGTAATTTTTTCTTCAAATATTAATAAAATGAGTAGCAGTAATGAAAAAGGAAGCTGCAAGTATTATTTGCATACACTCCAAATTGTTCTCAATCATATATTTTTCACAAAATGTCCATTTTAATTATCACAATTAGCCACAACGTTCCATTTGTATGTATAATCAAAACAAACAACAGCTGTTCGTGATTCTAAAATACCACTGTAAACCACAAAACCGAATCTTCGTGATTCGAGCCACTGTAAAGCCACTATTATTCTATCTTACTCCTATTCTTTCCCTTAGGACTTTGCCAGATTAACAATATCCAACATTTAGGTTCAAAAATATTTGCTAAAAGTCTCTCACAAACCAGATGGTCAGCCCGAGCTGATGCACTAAGCGCCTAACAGAAAGGCCATAAACCAATTATAGAAGCTTTGATGTTCATCGCAAAATATACAGAACACGCACTAAACACTTATCCTATCTAGAAAAATGGAAAAGCTAGAGTTTATTATGCTAACGAAAATTTGGAGCTCTATGTTAAAAAGTAATTATCTTTAGAAAGAATTAATAACACAGGACGTTCTAACCAATTTGTTTGCTTCACTTGATGATTTTATTGTTAACGTCAGTGGTAAATTTGATTACTTCAATTCGTCCGCCAAAGAAAAAAATCCGGAACTTGATAACAAAGAACAAGATGTAGAAGCTCACGCCAGAGTTTTATTGATGACTCATCGCCGTCAGTCCAACTGAATGGAGAGAAATTTAAAGTAGAATCCTTTCTTCCCATAATTGATACCCTGAGCGTTCATCTAAAACAGCGACTAAATTCGTATAAGAACATTAGTCAACGTTTTGGTATATTTTTTCGCTTAAAAACACTGAGTTTTGAAGAGTTAAGACAAAGTTGCAAAGAAATTGTTGAAATCTATTATGAAGACGTCAACAAAAAGTATTGGAAATATTGTAGAATGTCTGCATTTAACAGAAGACTTGAAAATTGTTCAAAGTGAAAATGAAGGAGCTAACAATAGTATATTGGAAATATATCATCTTTTGAAAGAAAACAAAATTGAAGATTCCAAATGTAGAAATCGCATTGCGTACTTTTTAAGCAAGATGGTAACAAACTACAATGGGGAACGCTCATTATCCAAATTGAAGAGAATAAAAAATGAAATAAGAAGTACAAATGCTTCAAGACAGATTAACCAGTATGTCGCTGATGTCCATAGATATACTCAAAACATGGATTTTGAAGAAGTGATTAACGATTTTGCTTATCTCAAATCTAGAAAGGTACCTCTTCAATCAAAATAAATTTTTGGGAACTAACCTGTGAATGCTAAAAGAGTTACTTTTGTGGATAATATTATATTATCTATTCATTTAATGTGGTTGAAAGAAATAAATCTAGATCCTTGCTTATATACTTTCCTTATCTATTCTGGAAAATTGTACAACGTGTAAATCTGCAAAATTTCTTCGGGAAAAGTTCAAGCAGAGCTTCATCCAATCCCAAAAGTATGTGTGCCTTGGCATACTGTGCACATAGATATTACGGGAAAGTGGTAAAAGTGACGAGAATATATTATCGTTCAGGTCGCGGTCTTCACTAAATTCGTTTATCTGCATCATACGTTGAATTTAGGTGCCGGGAACTGTATTAAGGCTATGAAATCTTCCATTTCTTTGTATGAGGTCTTAGATGGAGACAAGTACATGTTATCAAAGAGAAATGTTATCAATGAGAAATAAAAGATTGTACAAGTACTGTCATTATGACATTCGAAAGATGCCAGATGGTCTGACACCTAATGAGTTGGGTAATGAAGATGAAGAGTTGAAGCCGCTTGTGAGTTTAGTTGAGACTGAGAGTGATCCGTCTAAAGCATTGTAAGAGTCTTTATACTTGTTTGAAAGAAGATATGATACCGAGAGAGTGGTATGAGCGTAAGGGCTTTGATTCTTGATTGAATAAAAAGAAAAGAAGCAAGCACTTGGGAATTCGTCAATTGGCACGCAAGTGAATAATGGAAAATAATTTAACCCAGACATATACATAAATAGTTGTTGCCGTTTGTTTCGACAAATAAATAAATTTATTTATTACACACATTTGTTATCAATGTAGGCTTCATTTCGCACCCTGCACGTTATTATTTGTGTATCATTATTGTTTCCTAGTTTGAACAAATATTTTTTATAATTGGAAGAAATAATCGTGCAAATACCGATCTTTATTATTCTGTAAACCCAGTCACTGAACGTTCCATCGTTAGACCTACAATGACGTGAGACTGTCGCATAAAAAAGGTATTTTCACGTATGTTGCAATGACATTAGTCTAGGTTCGCAGCAGTTTGATGTCTTTGCTTTTGATCTTTCAATCTATGAACAAATGATTGCATTCTATGGCAGACACAGCTGTAAAATGTTCATTCGTGAAAAGCCTGTACGTTTTGTATTTAAATATTGGAACGTCTGCTGTGCGTATGGTTATCTATTCCAATTTATTCCTTATGCCGGTGCATCTACAGCGAAGGATCCTTTATATGGTTTCGGTGAGAAAATTATTTTGGACATTTAGTCTTGTGAGGATCCCAAAATGCATGCTGTCGATTTCGATAACTTTTTTACATCCTATAATATAAGCTAATGTGTAGGTTGTCCAGGCTCAACAATTTCGCAACTGGAACAATTCAAGAAATGCGAGTTGCCAATGCGCCTTTAATGGATACTCGATCGATGCAAAAAGAAGGTCGTCGGCATAGCGACTGTGTTTACGACACAACAATTGAAATTCTGTTAGTTCGTTGGAATGACAATACAATTGTCAGTGTTGCAACAAACATGAGGTAAATATCCTGCCTCATTGACTTCTTAGGAAAAACAAATGAACAGAGTAACGGTGAAAATGTTCAAATTATGCCGCAGCTAGACTTTCGCACTTTCGTAGTTGAGAGTCTGATCAGATGCGACAATATATGTATGTACCTACAATATATTGTATACGGGCATGTGATAGAAAACACCGACGCTTTTGATGTTGGGTGTTTTCAATTTCATCAAAAAAAATAATAGGTGTGATAGAAAACGCGACGATTTCATTTTTCGAACATTGATGTTCTAACGAACTGCTGATTGAATACTGGTTATTTAAGGGTCGTCTGAAACCTTTCGAATTTGGGGCGACACTTTTCGTTTATTTTTCTTTGGATCATACTAGTATTTACACTCAGGCACAGATGCCAACCAAATATTTTGACATTGCTCACTCCCTTTCACATTACTCACTCTACAGAAACCAATAAAAAAAAAATCGTCATTTCTCAACAAACAAAAATCGTGCAACACATTGCAAA
>JAWNKV010000783.1:0-47095 GCA_035041805.1 Amiota mariae
GTCTGCGCAACCTCCTATGGTGACCAATGTTTATGCTCATGTTGTGGGAAGAGATTCTGCACAATGTGCAACATAATCGCTGGGCTAACCCGTGCCGGTCCAGGGACTGCTCCAGGCGCCGTTTAACAATGTTGTATGCCCCACCCCAAGGGTTATTGTTGAGGTCTTCTCGTAGGTCCTGGAAGTAAGCGCTTTTGCTTCTCTGGATTGATTTTCGCAACTCAGCACGCTTCGCTTTATATATAGCCTGCCGGTTTATTAAACTATCCGTTCCCTTCGCTCTTTCTGCTTGCCATCTAGAGCTGTTGCATTTCCTTCTAAGCTGCGCAATATCAGCATTCCACCAATAATTTGGTGTACGCCGATTGCTCCGATCTTTCCTGGGCATCGAGGCATCACATTACTTAGTTACAGCTCTCATCAAGCTATTAACTTGCTGTTGCGCAGACCCTTGCAGGTTAGTAACTCCTTCTAGCATATAATCTAGCATCGGTATATCTAGCATATCTATTTTCCAGCCATTCTTTTGCGCTCTTGGGACTGGTCTGCAGGCGCGGCGAGGGCACGAATTTGTGGTGATCACTTCAATTGCATTGTGGTCACTGAGTGTGAGGACCACTTTGAGAGGCGAGCAAGAGACTTACTGGCAAAAGTAAGAACAATGCAAGACACTCCGCGGATTTTCTGGAAAGTCGCCTTGTTCTCCGTATTAAGGAGGGAGAAACTAGCGAATGCCTCTAAGATAGCTAGGCTCCCGGCATTGTTCCTAGTACTTCCCCATTCAATCGCCCAAGCGTTGAAGTCCCCTGCAATTATCAAAGGGGTTTTACCGCGAGCATTGGTTACTGGCTATCGAGGAACGCATTAAAAGCGATTGGCGGTGCGTAGCAGCTACGATATCAGTGTCTCTCTCCCTGATGCAAAAGATCCTGGGCGGCCTTGCAGTGGTTCAGATTAATTTGGATCAGCTTAACCATGTTTATTAAGTTTAACCATCGCACTTTTATAGGGCACCAGAAGCAAACAGTAGGGTGATTATTCTCCCCGTCCGTGCAGATTGAGCACTTCGGAGCTGCCTCTCAACCCCACGCTAGGGTGCCGCAGCGTAGGCATTCACCTGTGCGATCCACTAGACTTTTGCACTGATGGGAACCATGCCGCCACCGGGAGCTCCAGAATGGCAGTTTTGGTCCCATTTCTTTCACCGCGCATAGACTTTATAGCCGATGTATCTATCTATCTACTTAAGACCGGAATCTGAGTACGTATGGCTTCACAAACTTCTTCTGGGGAGATAACTTCATCCAAATCACAACATTCCACCATTGTTTGTTGGCAAAGGGTTTTAACCTTGGCTTTTTCTTCCAAAGACTTTATTAAAACGCCCTCAGATTCCTTGGCTCCAGTCTCTCCACCTTTAAGCTCAAGAAGCAGTTCTCCTTTGCGGGTTTTCCTCATTTTGTTCACCTTTTCGCCGAGCTCTTTTAGTTCTGGCTGCTTCTTGATCAGCCTTAGAATATCAGCGTAGGTTACTTCAACTTGTCTCGAAATAACAATGGCATCAGGACGAATGTGCTGTTGCTTCTTTATGCTCTTTGACTTTTTTCGGTTCTTTGCCTTTCTTGGAACTTCATTCCACTCCTTGCCCGGTTTAGTCTTACCTGACACAGGGGGATGGATGGGTGTAGGCTGCACAGTTGGCAGAGATGGCGCTGGCTTCTCAGGTCGCGTTATTGCCTTCACAGGTGGGAGCTGCTCGTCTGGTGCTGATTGCGTAAGACTCGCTTGCTGAGCAGGCATTACCAAATGTGTGCTGGAAATGCTTTTGTCAGGGTTGGTTCACTCGCTGGCAGAGGCGGCATACGAGCGCTTGCTCCACATAAGCCCGGCGTTGTCTGCGCGAACTTCTCCTTTGTATCCATCCCAGGAGCGGGTTCGCAATCACCGGGTATCTCCCGTACTGCCAAGAGATACAATTGGCTAATGCTGTCAATTGGATCTCTCATAGGCTGATGGACCGATCTTCGTTTGCCAATGTCCATCATTTCCACCAAGGCCTTAATCTTGCAGCCGAGCTTTTTGAAGGAGTGGGCTCCATCCTCGGTTGAGTTTCGCCTTTTGGATTGGGGAATAGTTAGAAGTGGACTGGAAGGCCCGTCCGCATCCAGCATGTCTACATCGCTGATGTACTCTTCCACGGTTGACAGTACCACCGTTTGTCACGTCGACTTCTCTGCCGTTTACCTTCAGCCAGGTCTAATACAGCCGCCTCTGACATGGGGACAGACGCTGACCAGAAAGCCGCCCGTTCTAAGAACCATCGCACCTGGATTTTTTCCGAGAATCAACAACATTATTTGCAGTTGCACCCTTGCTTCTGCGGAGTGTGCATTTGTAAGTGTGTATTTGCAAGTGGCTCTGCTTGTGCGCAGCAGTCTACTATTGCTTGCTTTGTACACACCCCCCTTCCCACCCCTCATCGACAATCGGCGTTGCTCAAGCTAGAGTGGACGTCACAGGTAGTGGATAGTGGATGGCCTGCAGATATGTATGTTAGCTGCGAATATTGAATAAGCAGTCCTCGAGTATGAGCGGCGAGAATGGTAGGGGTAGCATAAAAGGTTACACACCCTTGTGAAATGCTCGTGACTGGGCGAATCTGAGCCACCCGTATAATAAGCTCTCCGAAACCCAAAAGGCGTCTGGTCCCAGATTGGGCGGCCTGTTGGTCTGCGTCTGTGCCTGATAGGTCGGCAGCGGTGAATGGCTGGCGGTAGTCCTAAAACGCAGAGAAGACCGTTCTTCGTCACGTCGCGCTTGGAGTCCACAGAAACGTTGTTAGTTATTTCCACTAATGGTGGTGAAGTGGTGATGTGAGCCTGCTCTACCGAGGCAGCAGGCGTGGCGAAGATCAAAAACCAGCCCCTTCGGACCCTGGTCTGGAAGTGAGCATTGGACGCAGTGCAGTAAACTGCGTTGCCCCGGGCGAGCGCTAGTCCGTCCGTGAGACCCGGGACTGGTAAAGCGTAGGTCTGGCCTCAGAAAACTGGGGTAGGGACTATGTTACCAGGGGATTTCCGTTCCTGACTATTACGGCCCGCCCCCTGCACACGATGCGCTGGCAAACAACAACAAAATATGTCTAAACAAACTCTCCTACCTCGGCGACGGCCAGCTTGGTTGTTTTGGCGAAAAAAGCTAGAAGCTTGGAAACAACAGGTGATATGGCGTTCAGGAGAAGCGATAAGGTTGCCCACTCTTTCCCACAGACAAGCTGCAAGATCCCTCGATCACCTGCATGCAGGGATGAGACGAGCCCTTCTTGCTCGAAACCCGAAAAAAACTACAGTCCTTTTCACAAGCTGGTGAAAAAATAATTACCCTGGTGGATATGCTGGATGAACAAGGATCGTATGGGAAGCCAAGACGATCCATACATCAGGTAATGAGGGAGACGATCGATAGCAATAAAGCTCTATATAAGCTTTCTGCTATTGATCAGGAGGACGATGAGGGTCATAAGGACCAACAACTCCTCCCAGACGTCGCCCTGGATTAAACCTCCAAACAGTAAAAGAGACCCTGAGAGATGCCTCCAACCAAGCGGTACCCAACAGCAGCGGCAAAGAAACCACTAGCTGGTACTAAGGGAAAAAAATTGGTGAGTGCAGCTAGTACAGCGAATGTTAGCTCCCCCAAGTCAACAAGAAAGGTGAACGGGAAAGAAGCACAGGATTGGACTAAAGTGCTGGGTAAAAAGCACCAAGGAAATGCCCTTATGTCCAAACCGGATGCTCTCATCATCTCGGCTGCGGCAAGCTCCTCGTATGCGGATATCCTTCGTAAGATACAGAGCGACCCTGTCTTGCAGAAAATAGGCGAGAATGTCAAGACGGTACGACGCACCACAAGGAATGGGCTGCTATTGGAACTCAAACGGGGTTCAGATCAGGGCACGGTGGAGTACCAGACTGCCGTTAAAGAAACGCTAGGAGATGCGGCCAAGGTCCTGGCAAAAACCCACGTGGTCACGATCCAACTGAGGGATCTGGATGAGATAACATCCTCTGGTTAAGTGTATGACGCCCTTCACGCACAGTGTAACATACACTGTCCAGATGAGTCCCGAGTCCGGAATATAGGGAAAATACGACGTGGCACGCAGGCTGCATACATCACGTTGCCGGTTGCTGATGCAAAAAAGGTGCTGAGTAGCCAACGAGTCCGTATCGGTTGGGTATCCTGCAGGGTACGGGATTGCACGGCGCAAGATGCTACAAGGGTTGAAGCTACAACCACACAGCGCAAAAATGCAAAGACGAGGCGGACCGCAGTAACCATTGTTGGAGCTGTGGACAAGAAGGTCATCATACAACACAATGCAAAAATGACCCAAAATGTGCGCTAAGCGGTGGGGACCATGCAGCCTGCATGCATCGCCCAATTAAGTCTTAACCACTGTGCGGCAGCCTAGGACTTGCTGCAACAAACAGTGTTTGAAAAGCACCTCGATCTGGTCCTTTTATGCGAGCCATATTGCAGCGTGAGAGGACACAATTGGATCGGATGCTCCCTGATGCCGCAAAGCAGGCCTCTTACTCCTCACTTCGGTTTCACGTGTGCTAAAGTAAATGGTATATACTTCTTCTCATGTTACGCGCCACCAAGTCTGCAGCTTAACCAATTTGAACGGCTAATCACGGAGCAGGTGGCGGAAGCAAAGACAAGGAAGCCGTGCATCATCGCTGGAGACTTCAATGCCTGGTCCACAAAGTGCGGTAGCAGGTTCACGAACCAGCGTAGCAGAGTCCTTATGGAATGCCTAGCCACACGATGGTCAGTTCACTTTCGAGGCAGGTAATAGACGTTCTGCCATAGATCTCACCTTTGCACATTGTTCCAATGCGCGTCACACAACATGGAGCATCGGTGATTTCTACACGAACAGTGATCATCGAGCCATCGTGATTGAGATTACGCTGCATCCGGCTACCAGAGGTCAGTTTCGCTCCGCTAGAGGCTGGAGAGATCGACTTTTCGACGAGGATATCTTTCTATAAATCTGGGAAGACACCAAAAGTGTGACTGATGACGCGAACAATATGGCAGAAGGCGTCACTAAGCGGATTTGCAGAGTTTGTGATGCCTCGATGGCTAGGAAAGTTCGGGAACCTGCGCGAAAGGCGGCCTACTGGTGGAACGACGAGATTGCCGAGCTAAGGAGTCGCTGCATTCGGGCACGCAGGTTGGCGCAGCGTGCCAAAACGTCTCCTGATTGGGAGCAATTGCAATGCGACTTTAAAAGGCTAAGGCATCTCCTGAGAAAGGCTATACGAACCAGCAAAGACTCCCCGCTTCAAACCTGTCGAGATCGGCGATGTGGTTGCAGCACCTTTCCCAGTAGGTGACATGTTGGAATTCACTGCTTCTCCTACAGGCGTCGTTGGATCCCCAGCGGTAACTACGGATGAAGTGCTGCAAGCGCTAAGAATGTTAGGAGACAGGAAATCCCCAGGACCTGATGGTATCCCAAACGTAGAGCAAAAGGCTGCAGTAAGAGCAGATGTTGCGACCTTCACAAAAATGTACTCCGCATTGACGAAGGTGTTTTTCCAACCATCTGGAAAAGACAGAGGCTAGTCTTGTTGCTAAAGCCAAAAAAGCATCTAGACCATCCATCTGCGTACCGGACGCTCTGCATGCTTGACTCGCAGAGCAAGATACTGGAAAGTATCATAGTTGGACGATTTCAGGACACTCTAGATAGACCGAACACCTTATCCGACTTCCAATTTAGATTCCGCCGTGGAAAATCCACGGTTGATGCAATCAAGGCAGTGATGGGTATTGCGCGTAGAGCCATGAGTGGAACCAGATGGAGGGGAAGCAACAAGGAATACTGCGCTGTTGTGACCTTGGACGTCAAAAATGCCTTCAACATGGCGAGCTGACCGCGGATCATGCAAGCACTCAGAGCGCTTGACACACCGATAATCGGATAATCGAAAATTACTTCGCAGATAGAGTGCTGCTGTATGACACCGATGATGGCCGGAAGGAGTACAGGGTCACATGGGGCGTGCCACAAGGCTCGGTCCTAGGTCCCACTTTGTGGAACGTAATGTACGATGGTGTTCTCAGGATGAACCCCCCCACAGGCGTAACACTGATTGGATACGCTGACGACATTGCTCTGATAGTAAAACGATCGAGCGAATATAAGCTAGCTGCTGCGAAGCCACGGCCAGTGTCATGAGCTGGCTTAGTCAAGCTCATCTGGAGTTAGCGGTTGAGAAAACCGACGCTGTTCTCCTGTCTTCCCGGAAAATGAGGAAAACGTTCTCGTTTCGGTGAGTGCCTCATAACCTCTCACCCATCCCTCAAGTATCTGGGTTTGCTTATTGACACAATGCAGCGAAAGTTAATGGAGCCCTCGGATAATGACAAACATAGGTGGCTGGCTCTGCTGACTAGAGTCGTTGCCTCCATTATCTTATACGCGGCGCCAGTATGGGCGTCTGCAATACGGAAGAGCTCATACATGGCGGGTATTCGCTCGACGTACCGCCTAAGTGTGTTGCGGGTAGCAAGCGGTTATCACACGATATCGGATGCCGCGATTGAAGTGATAGCCTCTATGCCACCAATCGACATAATGGCGCGTGAACTGAAACGTAGCTTCACCACAGGGTCATCTACTGAAGACGAGCGGCGATACAGCAACCAAGAATGGCAGAGAAAATGGGAAGCGTATAGGTAAGGGCGATGGACGTACTCTCTGATCCCTAGCTTGGATGTATGGATAACGCGGAAACATGGAGAAGTGGATTTCCATATAACACAATCTCTCAGTGGACACGGTTGCTTCAAATTCTATTTGCAGCATTTCAAACACGAAGAGGACACCTTCTGTCCTGTCTGAGTCGGTATCGCCGAAGATGCCCAACACGTACTTTTCTGTTGTCCTCGATTTAGCGATGAGAGGACACAGATACAGGAGTGTTTTTGTGAACCGCCTACAGTGGGTAACCTGGTGCCACTCATGTGCCAATCTGAATATAAGTGGCAATTAGTAAAAACCGATATTGCAACGATCATGTGGACCCTCCGTGTAACAAAGCTCAGCAGAGCAGCTGAACGATTGCGAAACCAGGCCGACCGTTTAGCTGCACAAACGGACAAGTGAATATAGATTGTTGACGTGTAGTTGCGACCAACAAATAATACAGACACAATAGGTGACCCACTTACTTGGGACAAACTGACAGTTCCGGGGGGACAATAGGACATGGGGCAGAAGTTTTTAGCGCGGTTAAAGTCCCTCACTTCGGTTGTAGACCGATCCGGCTTTCGACGCTTTTCCCTTTCGACTCACTCAACAGGTCATCAACAAAAAAAAAACTTTTTCGCTTATGGTTTTATTGAACGTTTTCGTATCTTCGTTTCGTTTTGTTGTGCAGAAGAAAGACGTGCATGTTTCACTGTTCGCTTGCAGTGAGGCATAGATTCGTGTCGTCTTATTTAGGTTCATTTTTTTACAAAACGTTCACAACCATGTTTTTTGGTTTCCCTGGTTGGAAAATGAAGAAGTTTTTGCTGAACTTTATCAAAATTAGTGTTATAACATAAAGAGAATTTGTTGCTGAACTTGCACAACATTTGATATTAAATAGTAAATTTTTTTTTGTTGCTGAATTTTATCAGCATTTAGTGTTGCGATAATTAAAACAATTTTATAATGAATTTAGGTAAATTTATATATATACTATATACAATATATACACTTATAAACATATTCAATAATTACTAATAAATTTCATATTCATTCATTCAAAAAAAAAAAAACAAAAAACAAAAAAAAAATCAATTAAACATTGAGTGATGAAGAAAGCTAGGGAGAACTAGAAGCGCTTCGTACGCAACGAAATTTGGTGCAACTAAGTATCAAGCGGTTCAACGAAAAGGTGATCAATGGAAGCAACAATTGTATGCTGCAAATGCTAGAATCATATTGCCGTCAGTTCTATACAAGTGATGTAACGATTATCATTCGCGAATATGAATACGAATATCTGCCGTCCATATACGCGAATGCGAATATTCGGTTTTTAAATCTGGCGCCAAGCCAATTTCAAAACTCAGTGTTAGACAATGCTCCTCTCACATCATCAACGAACTTTTGTCAGCGCTTATTCTAGTGGCTTTACAGTGGCTCGAATCACGAAGATTTGGTTTTGTGGTTTACAGTGGTATTTTAGTATCACGAACAGCTGTTGTATGTTTTGATTATACATACAAATAGAACGTTCTGGCTAATTGTGATAATTAAAATGGAAATTGTGTGAAAAATACATGATGAAGAACAATTCGCAGTGTATGCAAATAATTCTTGTAGCTTTTTCATTCCTGCTACTTATTTTATTAATATATGAAAAATTACAATTTGAAATTTTCTTCAAAGCCATGATCAGCTGTTTAATGTAGAGCGCGCAAAAAAAAAAACGAAGAAGAAGACACATGACAATCACAAAAAACGGCGAAATTATGAAAATGCTGCCAACCTACATGGAAGAATTGCCCAGCCCTGTTAAGACTGATCTTTTAAAAAACCGAATCTTTGCGAATCTATTTGAGATTAGCATCTCACAGTCGAATCTCTCTACAACAACAACCCCTCATTTTTGTCATTTTCCCTGTTGTTGTTGTCAAATGAAACTCGAATCATAGTCGCATCTTCATAGATTCGAATCTTCGCTCACTGTAAAGCCACTATTAGTCGAAAGGCGCCAAGATTCTCAATCTTGGAAAATGCGCTTTCAGCTTTGCTATAAATTTGAAAATATGGAATTTAGTGAGCGATTTAATAGTTTTTGGTCTTAGAGTGTGATTAGTGATTTTACAGCAATGCTTTGCGATACTGAACGAGTTACATGCAAGCTTTGTAAGAATGAATATTCTCGAAAGGGAAGCACTGCGATGGCTATGAGAAATTATTTGAAGTCAATGCCTAAAACCGAGTATTCTGATTTGGAGAAATGAGAAAAACGAAAACATGATGCAAATAACAGTCTTGCATTTCCATAATCTTCCCACGAAGCAAATAAATGTGACATTTAACAAATGTCGATTCAAGAATGTATCGAAAAAATTAAACATTGGGATGAGAGGTCATTGGCAGTGGACAAATCAATCAGTGAAATGATTGCGTTAGAAGACTTGCCATATAATTTATTAGAATGTGTTGGATTCGTTACTTCATTTATCTGCGACGAAATATATGACAATGTGAGCCAGAAAATATTTGAATTGCTGAAATCCTTTGAAAAAGTATCATTTACTAGTGACACCTGGTCTGATTCTTGTTCTGGGGTTTCGCTACTGAGTTTTACTTGTCATGGGATTACAGAAGATTTCGAAAGAAAAGGCAGGTGTTCAATGACTGCCGAAGAAAATATTGCTTATAAACTAAAGAAAAAGTGAAATGCGTAGTTCGGGATGCAGGCAGAAACATAAAAAAATGTGTTTCCTTATCAAATGTTCAACACATCGACTGTGCTGCACATAAGGGTACAAACATAGTGCGCGCTGAAGCTGAATACGAAGCTGAATATGAAAAAGCGCGAAAAAGCGTACACAAGGAAACATATGAAAACGATGGCAGAAGTGATCAATGACTGCCGCCATACCGGAGAAAATATTGCTTATAAACTTGAAAGCATCTTGACGTCATGGGAAATACCTAAAGAAAAAGTGAAATGCGTAGTTCGGGATGCAGGCGGAAACATAAAAAAATGTGTTTCATTATCAAATGTTCAACACATCGACTGTGCTATAAGGGTACAAACATAGTACGCGCTGAAGCTGAAGACGAAGCTGAAGATGAAAAAGCGCACAAGGAAACATATGAAAACTCTCGAAAGTATGCATAGTGCAGGCGAAGACGAAGATGAAGCTGAGGCCGAAACGCAAGCTGTCAGTTTCAAACTGTGCGGTACTGTTTTTGAAACTGAATTGCTTGCTGCTCAGTGCAGCTTTTGTTTTTTTTTTGTTTCTTTTGAATTATTTCGTGTGTTGTTGAAAATTGGACACAAATTAGCAAAGGATTGAATCAGGATGTAAGTAATGTTTTATATTTTATTGAAAGTTACATACTTACATAAAAGTGAATATGACATATGTATTACATGTGATTCCCTATTGCGGCAAAGATAACTACGAAAAGTGTCTCTAATTGTTCGACCTACTTTCTTTGAACTGTCCGTATTTTTTTTTTTTTTTTGTGTGTCTTTAATAAACTTTTCTCCTTCGGCGATGTGATTATCAAGATCTTCTAAATCTAACATTGTGTTGTGCAGTATACAAATAGCTTTAACAATGAGCTCTGCTGTATTTGGAGCCGTTTCAATTGGCTTCCAAAATATCCTCCATTTAGAATTAATTATGCCGAAAGCACATTCGACACACCTCCGTGACCTTGACAAACGAAAATTCATTCATTTCAAAAGTTAAATTTCTTCTGGCATAAGGTCGAAGTACCCAATCTAAAAGAGGATATACTTCATCAGCCACCAAAACATGTGGCATAGACACTGTAGTATTGGGCAATTCAGCATCTTTTGGAAATTTTTCATTTTATAAGGTGTTGAGGAAGCAAAAGTTCCACCATGGCAATGTCGTCAAAATCCACCATATAATATAAATAAAAAAATAAATTTTATAATTGAAAAATATCGACACAGATTTCGATGGACATTTAAGGCGGATATGTTTTTGTCGATAGATCCAACACAATTTGAAAATCCCCAAAGATTCCAATTGCCTGCTGTTTTCTTCAAAATTTCTTCTGTAGGTGTTGGCATATGCAGTGGTTGAAAAACTTTCCATAAAATTTCACAGATCTCAATCACAATGGACCGGACAGTTGAAGCACCCATTCGGAATGAAAAAGGTAGAACGAAGTCCGAATAGCGAGATATCTATATATAAAAAGACAAATTTTTTTTAAAATTTCTATTTCATCTTCAATAAATATTTTTCAGCGATTTTTTTAAAAAAGAAATGGAAACAGTTGAGAGACACATTTCGCTCTGAATTAAAAAAGATCCCGCAGGAGCGTTCAGGCAACCCAGGCCCACGTGGGTTCAATGAGAAACAATCTCAATGGCCTCATTTCAAATCAATGATGTTCATAAAAGACCAAATGAAATGCCGCAAATCGTCAGGCAATTTGAGTTAACAAATAATGGAGGGTGAGGATAACAACCGAACCAAATTTCATTGAAAGTAACTTGAGCTCCTTTAAAGTGGTAACTCCAAAGAATCCTCGTTGAAAGGTGAAGTGAAAGTGAGATGATTGAAATTGTGAAGAAGAAACTGGCAATAATGGAGCAAAAGTCAGAAACTAGGAGGGACAGAGATGACGAAGATGCGGCCTTCTTGTACAGCTTGTTGCCATTTATAAAAATCAGCCAAGTGTGAGACGGACTCACACACGGAGGGTTCTGTACCATCGTACAAGATTTTTTGCTTAAAATATTAAATTATGTGTATATTTAATAGCCTAAAAGTTACAATTACAGCTTAAAAGTATACTACAAAAAAAAATTGTTAAACAAAAGGTTAAATTAAAGAACAATGCTTCTAAAAATGTGTATTTTTTTTAGTTCTACACACAAGTGAATTATACACTCTGTGAAAATTTCAACTCTCTACCTATTACGGTTCATGAGATAGAGCAGGAGACGGACGGACGGACATCGTGAGCTTAGTAATACGGTCCCGTTAGTTCCCTATGGGTACGGAACCCTAAAAAAAGGATCTTAAGACAAAGCTGGAATTCAGAATGGAAATTGAAAAAACAGTTTTAAGCCATGTATTCAAAAATGATATCTAAAATGCTTCTTCTCCAGTTGGCCAAACCCAAAATAAGTCAACAGAAAATATTGTAACAATTTAAATTCCTTTCAAAATCACAAATAAAATAACACAAATTTATAATTTTGATTTTTCAATTCCTCAAAGTAACAATGAACGTTTCAGTTGGCATTATTGGTGTTTTATTGAAATTGGTCCATCGTTTCACAAAAAATTTTGCACAGAATGTAATCAAATGCATAAGATACATTTAAGGTTACAAGCATGCTTAACCAGTACCCTACACTTAGGCTCTCAACAACATAGTGCAAAAATTAATGTGAAGCCTAAGGCACAAATGTCTCAACGAAATGAACCAATTACACAAACCAATTCAACTCCTATTCATAATGCATGTAATGAGCCAGTGATGCAACCACAAAATTCTAGTGAAACCATGATGGTGAATTTGATACAGACCCTGAATCAATCAATTTTAATGTTGCAAAACTCTTTTCAAGAGATGATGAAAATCCAAATGAAAATTTTGGATAAGATAAATTCCCTATAATGACTCATATAAAAATAACTCACTGGAACGCAAATGGTGTTTCGCAGCACAAACTAGAGATCATTAGGTATCTAGAGGACAGTAATGCAGATGTGATGCTTGTCTCTGAGACTCACTTAACTAGCAACAACAACTTCTTCATACCAGGCTATCTAGTTTATACGACAAATCATCCGGAGGGAAAAGCTCATGGTGGTATATGCAAAATAATAAAAAAGCGCATAAAACACCAGTCTCTGGAGTCATACTCATCCAATTACCTACAAGCAACGTCAATTCGGATGCAGATGTGTTATGGTAATCTGACGTTATCTCCTGTATATTGTCTTCCACGTTTCTCAATATCTGAAGATACGTTCAAAAATTCCTTTGTTAGTCTTGGAGAAAGATTTTTGGCGGTCGGTGACTACAATGCTAAACTCACCTACTGGGGTTCTCGTTTAGTAAATCCAAAAGGTCGGCAACTCTACAATACTCTTGTAAATTGGAAAAACAAGCTAGATTTCATTTCTCCGGGTAGGCCTACATACTGGCCGGCGGATCCAAGAAAAATTTCTGATATTGTTGACCTTGGTATCACAAGAAATATACCCAGAAACCTCAAATCACCCGTTGATATTCTTTTACTCGATTATCCAATAGCTGAGGATCGCCCGTAAAGACTTATATCAAACAAAACAAATTGGTTGCAATTCAAAAAATATATAAGTTTTCACATTAGAATTGAAATTGATATCGACAGATCAGTGAATGAAATAAATTCGATATTGGTAGCTGCAGCTGAGGTATCAACGCATCAAATAGGGAAATCGAAGAACTAGTGGCTATTAAACGACGATTGAGAAGAGAATGGCGACAGCAAAGATCTCCTGCCGCTAAAAAAAAGCTGAAAAGTGCACAAAGGCGCTATATGGACAATCTATCACCTTCGAACACTAGATTATCACTCTGTAAAGCCCAAAATTCACTTCAAACTCCTGTAGAACTTGATTCACCTATTAAAGACCGATCTGGTAGTTGGGCACGTTCAGATGAGGAGAAGGCTAATGTATTTGCCAACCATTTGGAGTATGTGATCCAACCAAATCCACCTACAAACAATTTTGTGCTTCTTCACCAGATATTAACTTATGCAAATATGTCTCCATTAAAAACAAGCTTAAGTGATATTGAATCAATTACTAGGACTCAACTAAATCCCAAAAAATATGCAGGTTATGATTGTATTGTGGCAAAAATGATAACTGTACTTCCAAACGAAGCAATAGCATTTCTCTCGTAACTTTTCAATGCTATCCTTAGAATCGGATATTTCCCAAGGCTATGGAAGAAATCGGTTATCATAATGGTTCAAAACCCGGGAAGGATAGGACATGTTCTTCATCATATAGACCTATAAGTCTTCTTCCATGTCTTTCTAAACTATTTGAGAAGATTCTTACAGTCAAGCTCAACCACCATTTTCAAACGAGTAGTACAATCCCTGATCATCAATTTGGATTTAGAGCAAAACATGGTACGATTGAGCAAGTCAATAGGGTTACTTCAGAAATAAGAACTGCCTTTGAAAATCGAGAATATTGCTCAGCAGTATTTCTTGATGTAGCACAAGCATTTGATCGAGCAATGTGAATGTTTGATTCACAAAATTAAATGTCTTCTACACCAAAATCTGCATAAAATCTTGGAATCATACATAACAAATCGAGTGTTTGTAGTAAGACAGAAAAATTTCATAACAAATGAAATTATGATAAAGGCAGGCGTTCCCCCAGGAAGTGTCCTGGGACTAACTTTATATGTTTTATTTACTGCAGACATTCCAACGTCTACTCAAATTGTCACATCGACTTTTGCCGATGACACTGCTATTATCAGCCGCTTCGTTGCCCAGTTAAGCATCTTCAGTCCTGGATAATCATCTGAAAATCTTCCAGGAGTGGTTATCTAACTGGAGAATTACTGTCAATGAGGGGAAATATAAGCTCATTACAATTACATTGAATGGTTGGACATGCTCTCCAGTAACTTTAATTGGTGCTATAATTCTTCAAACTGAAGAGGTAACTTATCTTGGTGTTCATCTGGACAGACGTCTCACCTGGCGGAAACACATAGAAGCTAAAAAGACGTATATGAAACTAAGTGCACAAAATCTTCATTGGCTAATTAACTCTAAATCTGGTCTGAGGCTTGAGTACAAGGTGTTACTGTATAACGCTGTTATCAAACCAATCTGGACTTATGGTTCTGAATTGTGTGGTACCGCAAGCGCGAGTAACATCGCCGTTATACAAAGAGCACAAAAAAGTAAAAAAAACAACCTATTAATGAGCATTCGAGTATATTCAACGAATTTTTTTCTTATTCACCAAATGTCTTGCGATCCAATTTTATTGGGTGAATTAATTTTTTTTTTTTATATCAATAAATATTTTAATTTTTCTGTTATTCTGTAAAACAACTTAAATTTAACTTATAACAATTACAATACAAATTTAATTAATAGAATCTGGTAGAGAGGTCGACAGGATGAGATTTTCTCAACAGTCACGCCACTCTGACTCCTCCCATTTGCGTCGCTTTATATTCTTGGCCTGACGATTAAAAAAAAAAACACTATTTCTTCTAATAGAAGATCGTCTTCTGATGATGAATACATTTTAAATGCCAAAAAAATATTCGTATCAGACAACAGCAACCAAATCAACAAGGGAATAAATAAAACAAAACAACAACAACATTGTAACGCAATCAAAAAGAGAATAGAAAAATAAAACAAAAACACCATTGTAAATGATCTCGACTTTTATCAGTTACAAATTTGTTGTGTTTTTTTTTTCATTTATCCAAGTCTTTTTTTCGGCTGACATCAATGCACACTCGCAATGCAAGCAATTCGGCTTCAGCGCGCACTATGTTTGTACCCTAAGATACAAAACGTATTAAAAGAAGGACTGAAGTCTCAAGAAATTGTCATGGCTGCCATAACAAAAAGCAAAAAGATGGCAACACATTTTCATCATTCGAATGCTGCTCAAGACGAGCTTAAAACTATACAGAAGAGGCTTAATCAAGCACCCCTCAAGATTATACAAGAGTGTGCCACCAGATGGAACAGCACCTTTTATATGCTAGAACGTATTTTGAAAGTCAAAGTGTCTTTACGCATCCTCAAATAATGAAATTCCACAACTTACTTCCAAAGAGTGAATGCTCATTGAAGAACTGATGAGCTTACTAAGACCATTTGAAGAAGTAACCAAAGAATTAAGTGCATCAGCAGTAATTCCCTTAATCGCCACATTGGGAAGGATTCTTAATAACCTTGATTTATCCGATGAACATATTGGTGAGACGACAGCTGTTTTAAAGAGACATCACTTTTACCAGTAGGTATCTTGCCCACCTCTCAAAATGGGAAGTGCTAGATGTCCTCACACTCAGCGATCATAATGCAATCGAAATAAACAGCACGAATGCATGTCCTCAACAACAACCCTTGAGGAGGAGCATACAAACTGGTCAAACAACGCTTGGGTGGAATCGCCGACCCAGCGCCAATCAGTCCAGCGGTTATGTTAGACATTGTGTGAAACCTCTTCCTGCAACATTAACGTATACATTGGACAAGGGAGGTTGTATTGGAACCCATTCCCACAATTACGGCAGATGAGCTTCTAGACGCCTCCAAAAAAACAGGTAGCAAGAAGACACCTGGCCTGGAATCCCCAACAGTGTCCTAAATTATGCTATACAGAAAAATAAAGAAGTCTTCCGTGGAGTGTTAAATACTTGCCTGGAAGAGGGTGTCTTTCCCTCTTGCTGGAAGCGGCAGAGATTGATGCTGATACCGAAAGGTAACAAGCCACCGGATCAGCCATCATCATACAGGCCACTTTGTATGCTGAACACAATGGGTAAAATATTAGAGCGTATGATATGTTGGCGCCTCGAAATGGTCAAAGAAGTTCCAAAATGACTACATAGCAACCAGTATGGTTTCAGAGAGAACAGGAGTACCATTGATGCAATATGTAGAGTCCGTTACATCGCTCTGAATGCAGTCTCTGGCCAACGATAGCTCTGGGGCACCAAACAGTAATGCGCTGTAGTTATCCTGGACATTAAAAATGCGTTCAACTCGGCAAGATAGTACGATCCTTGGAGAATCTCCGCGTACCAAAGTACCTTCTCGGAATGGTAATGTCATAGCTTAGCAATCGAACGCTTTTATATGAAATAGACCCACAAATGTACAACACTACTTCTGGCGTACCGCAGGGATCAGTGCTCGTCCCAATCTTTTGGAATGTGATGTACTGGATGAAGTAGAGATAATTGGCTACGCGGATAACTAGCAGTTGTTGTAGTGGTAAAAACACTCCCGGACCTCCAAGGGAAATGCATCTCCTCTGCTATAAACATCAAAAACTGGCTATGGCAGACTTGTCTAGAATTAGCGGACCATAAAACTGATGTGGTTCTAATCAGCAGCAGGAACAAGCTTGAAACCCTCAACATTCGAGTCGGGACACAAGACATAACGTCCGCACCTTTCATCAAATATTTAGGGGTCCTAATGAATTGTCGTCTCAACTTTAGGGATCACCTCAAGTTTTCAAGCGTGAAAACGTCGAGGGCCTACGTAGCCCTAGCAAGGCTTATGCCGCATATTTGGCCCAGACAACCAGTGCGCGAGCTGCTTGCGGCAGTCAGCAAGTCTATCATCCGATACGCTGCACCAGTGTGGTCCTGTGCAAACAAATACAAGTCATACATAAAAGGAGTTGCTTCCGTGTATCGACTCAATTCGATAAGGGTATGTTGCGCGTTCCGAACGGTTTCAGATGACGCAATAAGCATTATTGCAAATTGTAAACCGGTGGACATAGATGTAAACGAGCTTGTGGCAATTTATGCTATGAGACGGGCAGACATGCCACACATGATCAGGGACTGCCGACTCCTGGCAGCAGCGTTGGGAAAGCTCAACAAAAGGGCGGTGGACGTTCGAGTTAATACCCAACATCAGTGTCTGAGTGGCCCGAAAACATGCAACACTGAATTACCATCTCACGCAGTTCCTCACAGGGCATGACTGCTTCCGGGAGTTCCTACACAGATTCAAAAATGCAGATGACTCGCTTTGCCTGTACTGCACAAATCGATCGGAAAATGTCTGCCATATTCTAATGGAGGGTACCCGGTTTGTGCTTTTCAGAGAGCTAATCACATCAGAGGTATGTTGGAACCATACACCAAGTGGCATGATTAGCTTCATGTTAACGTAGAAGACTCCTGGAATAAAGCTTGCAGGATAATCGTTGCAATAATGCAACAGGTCCGCAAAGATGAGGAGATAAATCGAAGAGTGGTCTAACCTAGCTCTCCCTGGCGAAGTAATGCCTCTATTGGTGGTCTCGCCAGGGTTAAAAGTGTAGTCCGGGGTGATTTTAGTACGTAGGTACCACATGAGACTGTATGTCCGGTGAATCGTGCATGCTAGTAGGTCGGTTTTCTAGGATCCTTGGAAGATTTACACCTCCTTGGAAAATCAAAAAAAAAAAAGGGTTTTAAAGAGGAACTTATTACCAAAATTGTAGTTTTCGAAAATGAAATATTGTTTGTCACGCGACTTTCATTGATCCAATATAATGTCAATTTGCTTAAAAATCTAAAGACCATGTTACACATCATCTTTCAAGGATACAATGCCTTCACTAATGGATACGAGTGCTTTGAAGGAGAAGATGAACTCTAATTGGTAACCAAAAACCTGCTCATCTTTTATTCCGGAAAACTATTATGGAATATTTAGCGGAACAACGCGCGGCAAATGACGTTGATCCTCTAACATGGTGGAAAGTGAAAAAGCACAAATACGGGGTTCTTTTTCCTGTAGCGAGGCAATATTTGGTCACACCACCAAAAAGTATATTAGTTTGTTGTAATTAAAAGATTATTATAGTACTTATTATTTAATGTTAATTTTTCCTAGAAGAAGTTTAAAAAAAGTAGCATAAGTTTGCCCATAAGATTGAACCATATACAAATCGGGTCGTCTTTTAAACAAATTCCATGATTGTTAAGCTGCATGTATCACAGCTGAAATATTTCGTAGCTACTTGAATATCAGATATCTGACAAAATTCAAAAGATATCGTTTGGCGACATGTTCCATCGACCATGAACCCAGCCGGCATTGTTTCAAAATGATGTAGCTCAACAGACTTGTGTTAAGACATGTGGCTTATCTGACAGATTTTCTTCAAGATTTACCTGAAACATGCCAGTTACGCGAGATTCAGAGTCATTACCTATCGAAGTACGCCCACAAGCAATGGTTGCCAACATCAATGAAACTCAAGTAATAGTCAATTATCGACAATATTATATGCAGCAATCCGTTTCTTGTCAAATGTGAATGGCTTTAATTCCAATTGTAGTTTGCTTCTCGATTACACATTTGGCGTGAATGCAATTTTTACAAACGACCATTAAAATTTGGCATATGTGCCAACGCAGTTGATACAGCAATTTCTTCGACGCTCATTTTTTGCCACTTGCAAGGCATGCACTATTAGTCGGACGACTGCTTAGTATATTTAAGAACATGGCTGATGGCGTCTCTTTACTTTCATAGCGTTAGATAAGCAATTCTTTAAATTGTTCCCATTTCATAAAGGGGTAGTAAATTTGGGTCAACCATTGCAACGCATTGCCTTCCATGGAACTTCCCAACGCCATAATGAGCCCACTTCCTTCTGGCGGCTGCTCAGAAAGTATTATATTGGCTGTAGCACACCATTGCGACGCATCAACATTCGTGGCAGCGGGGTATAGTGACGCCTCCTCTCTCCTGCTGCTCACGTGTCGACGCTTGCAGATTTTTCAAATTCAATCATATTGTAATTTTGGATCTCAAAAACTATACGCCATTGCTCTTCTGAGTATGTAGAGGGAGGGACAGATCACACTTCTGATGTCGGTGTTAAATTATTTTAAATAACTCACTTTTTAACTATCGCGTACCAATCAACGAATTCTAGAGTGCTTGCTGGTTTATTAAAATTAAATAAACAGACTGCAATAAAAACGACAACAGCGATGAAAAAGAGAACTATCAAAGACGAAAACTGCAGCGGAATTATGCACGCTGCTCATAATTTCGCATTAACTACATATACTAACATTACACAATATTTATGTATGTACATTATGGTGTCCGCTCACTTCCATTCACATCGTTCACTCCACAAAAAACAAACGGAAAGAAAAAACTTCACTTCTCAACAAACAAAAATCATGTAGAGCATCCCCTTTACGACACTGCATACATGACAACTCCCGCCAATGAGTTTATTTAAGTTGTTTATTGTACTTATCACTTTCTCCGCATTTTTCAAATAAAATGAAAACATCACAACTTTATTACCAACAAAAGCAATTAATTTTAACATATCAATTAATTGAATTAAAGACAAATTTGAATCTTCGAAAATGTTAAAGTGCAGATTAGTGTGCAAAAATTAAATTTTTCACAACCAAAGGATATTTCGTCGTTCAAGATTAGTGTTCCATCCGAATCAGTCGACGAAGTTTGTGATCCGAAATTCTGACCTTCAAATATGATTGTTCATGAATTTGAACAGAAGAAAAGGAATAGACCTAGTACTGTTAAGCTTCCAGTACACACTCGTTCACTTTCGGCTCCAAGCTCGGCTCCAAAAATCTAGCTTTCAAGCTTCATATTTGTATAGGGATAGTTTCTACCTTCATCTGATCATCCCATATATGACAAATCGTCCAATTCACCGCAGACACGGTCTCCTCATTGCTGTTGTCTCTCACCTTCGACCAGAAGTTGTTGATCTAAACAGTTCAGCCAATATTGACTTTATTTCTGTGAGGTTATTTTTACCTTATGAATCTGTTTTTACTATATATTCCACATAATTCCAATTAGCAAACTTATATGAGTCATGCCAGAGCCATTAACTCTGTCAATAACATTCTTCAGGACCGTGACTCTTTTATCATGCTAAGCGATTCTATTTTTATTTATTATTTATTTATTTTTTGTTTTTAGTAATGATTCCGCTGGTACTTTTGTGTCCAGATGCCAACCTTTAAGTATTCCTGAGGATACTTACCATCCAACATTGGAAATATCCCATTCTGTAACCTGTCCTGTTTCAGACTCCACATCTACTTGTAAGCATCGTTTTTGTTTTCGCAAAGTGAACTTTGCCCAACTAAATGCAGTCTTTCTCGAAATAGATTGGTCTTTTTTGTACAATTGCAGTGATATGACTACTGCTATTAATTTTTTCTATGAAGTGATATAACGGGTGGCTGATGAATTTTGCTTTTTTTTTTATTTGAAACTCAAATAACTTTTTTTTTAATATATGGAATTCATTTTTATTTTTTTCAAGTTAAAGGTCAATAAATTTTATTAAGTATAACTTAATTAGTTTTAAAAAAAATTTAATTTAAATGGCCCCTGCTTTTTGACACATGTGCGGCATCTTAGTAAATTTAAGTCATTATTGTTTGCATAGACTGTCGGCTGACACCAATTTGAGCAGATTAGCTTCTTGTTGAAACCCTTGGATTGTTTTGTATGGCTGCAGCTACAGCAGCGATCGTTTCCTCCGTCCTTGCTCAGCAAAATTATTCCCCAGTCACATTATGGCCCATCTGCTCGGGGGATCGCCGCCAAACATCCGCCTGTACTCTCTCTGAACCAAAACTACGAACTCCAGTGCGTGATAGCGGAGGACTATCCAAATTCTTGTTTCGGTGTCCCAGTTATCCATTTTAATAAATTCTAAAGATCAATCTGCAAAATAAAACAAAAAAAGAGCAGTTAACTTAAAAACAAAAAAAAGTTATTCAATTTTTTTTTTTGGTAGCGGCTTTCATCAACCACCCTGTACAATATTTTAGATGCCTACTATCTCTCACGTTGTAGACTTCAATTTTCACGTGCCCCTAAGCAGTTCTGTAACTTTGTGAACGCAAAGCGCAAGTCTTCTTTATTTCCCTCATCAATGTATCTAGTTAATGAACATGGCCATAGTGATTTGGGTTTTGCGGACCTGTTTGAACAATTCTTTCAATCCACTTATTCCTCTGAATCCTATATTCAAAACCGGTATTCTTATCCCATTTTCCATTGTAACCCCATTGGTACTGCTGTAATTAGAAAGGAGTGTCTCCTTATAAACTAAAATTCGTTGAAATCCACTTGCTCACCCGACCCAGATAAAATACCTAGTTGTCTGCTTAAGCACTTCAAAGCGCATCTTTCCCTCCTATCTGGAAGGAATCCTTTACTATTCCCCTACACAAAAAAGGTAACAAAGCTGACATATCCAAATACAGGGGTATTGTTAAACTTTCTGCAATCCCAAATTTGAAAAAATGCTCACTTCAACCTTTAATCACTTTTGTAAAGCAATTATTCATCCGTGTCAACATGGTTTTATGAAAAAGTGGTCTTCAACTACAAACTTGTTTGAGTTTACATCTTTTGTAAATCTTGGTTTTAGGAACAAACGTCAAACTGATGTTATTTACACTGACTTCAGTAAAGCGTTTGATTCTGTTAATCATGATCTACTTGTACATAAACTTGACCTTTCAGGTTTTCCTCAACGCTGATGATGTAAAATTGTGCCTTTCATTTAATGATGGTGCCTCCCATCTCGGACTCCAAGAGGATCTTGATTCTTTACATTCTTGGTGTTCTGCAAATTACTTATATCCAAATATCTCTAAATGTAAGTTCATGACCTCGGTGTCCTGTTTGATCCCAAGCTGTGATTTAACCAACATATGTTTTCTATCGTAATGGGGCAAAGGGTGTTTTTGGTTTCATTAAAAGTTGATCTATTACCCTTATATCACAAAGTTTTTTTTATATCTTTTGTGCGTCCACTCCTCGAGTATTGCTCTTGCATTTGGTCACCGCAATATATTAATAATCGAATTGAGTCTGTATAGAAACCCTAATCGTCCTCCCAGAAATTGAGATATCGCTCTCATCGGTTAATACCCTCGTCCTTCGCTGCCTATGGGACTCATGATCACACTGCAGGCTGGATGAACTGGATGTCGCAGATTTGGGTCATCTATACCGTCTGCATTATTGTACTCTACTAGCTTATATGTCTCTGACCACACATGGCTGTGATAATAAATTTCCCCCATCGGGTCAGAAGCTGGTATTTCATATCATTCTTATTTATTATTTTAATTTTTAGGATTCCGCACCCATAGGGTGCCTACGGGACCCTATTACTAAGCTTACGTTGTCCGTCCATCCGTCCGTCCGTCCGACTCAAGCTCTATATCATGAACCGTAATAGGTAGAGAGTTGAAATTTTCACAGAGTGTGTAATTCAATTGTGTGTAGAGCGACAAATATTACAAATATCTTTATCTTTCAAAATATTTTTGTGTTATGCGACCGCTCACTTCACCACGCCACCAGTAGACTGCGTAAATTTTAGAGCGACAACAACAACGATTATACACATTGTACACATAGTGTGCACACAATACTTTCCATGGACAAAAATACTAAATATACTACTGGATTTGGGGCAGTGTTACTACAGAAAGACTCAGAAGATGGTTTATTCCACCCAGTTCAGTATATTCATTGGTATGAGCTTGAAGTTTTGGCGATTATTGGTGCGTTAAAGAAGTGGCGAATTTATGTTTTTGGACTGAGGTTCATTATCATAACTGACTGTTATGCTTTCACAATGATCATGAAAAAGAAAGATATTCCTTTGAAAGTAGCAAGGTGGGCAATGTACTTTTAGGACTTTGACTATAAGATTGACCATAGCACTGGATCGAAAATGAGATATGTTGATGCATTAAGTCATGTTGACAGAAAAATAAGTACATCGTTTAAAAGATGCACTGTTGTCAGATGAATGGACAAAGGCAGTAAGAATGATTTTGGCAAAAGAGGGGTATGACGACTTTTGCATTATGGATCAAATATTGTTTAAGGACACTAATCGTAAGTTGATTGTAGTACCATGACAGATGGAAAATGAGATTATTCAAGTGGCACACAAGCAAGTGCATTTTTCAGCAAAGAAAACCCAAGACTTAGTAGAAAGAACGTACTATATTCCATTTCCCTTATCGTTGTATCTAACTGATGAACAAGCCCACAGTGATCTTGGTATTGCAGACCTGTTTGCAAAATTCTTTCAATCCACTTATTCCTCTAAATCTTATTTTGGGAACTTTTACCCATATCCCACTTCCCATTGTTACCACGTTGTTACTCCTTTTATTGATGAAGAATATCTTCTTCTTAATTTGAAATCGTTTAAACCCACTTACTCACCTGATCCAGACATACCTAGTTGCCTGCTTAAGCACTGTGCGGAGTCTTTGTGTAGGCTGCTTCATACATTTTTCAATTTATCACTTCAGAGCGTATCTTTTCCTGATAGCTGGAAGGAATCCTTCATTGTTCCGCTACATAAAAAAGGTAACAAAGCTGACATATCAAATTATAGAGGTATTGCCAAACTTTCTTCAATCACAAAGTTGTTCGAAAAAATTATCACATCAACCCATTATCACTACTGTAAATCTATTATTTCTCCATGTCAACATGGTTTTATGAAGAATAGATCACCAACTATAATACTAACTTGCTTGAATTTACATCTTTGGTGAACCTTGGTTTCAACGGAAAATGTCAAACTGATGTCATTTATACTGACTTCAGCAAGGCATTTGATTCCGTTAATCATGATCTGCTTTTACTTAAACTGGATCTTTTAGGTTTCCCACAAGATCTTCTTTGTTGGAATTCTTCATATTTAAGAAATAGAGTTCAGCGAGCGTTATTTAAATCCACTCTTTCCTGCCCAGTGGATGTGACTTCTGGCGTTCCTCAGGGAAGCCATCTTGGCCCAATAATGTTTATCCTTTTTATAAATGATCTGCCTCTTTCCATGAATTACTCTCGTGTTTTGATGTATGCTGATGATGTCAAACTTTGCCTTTCATTTAATGATATCTTTTCGCAAGTCAGATTGCAAGAGGATCTAACTTCACTGCATTCTTGGTGTTTATGCAATCTTCTAGAGCTAAACTGCGCAAAATGCAAGTGTATGACTTTTCATCGCCGGGAGCATCATTTATTTTCTTACACGATCGACAACAACCCATTGGCGCGTGTCTTCACCTTCAGTGACCTAGGAGTCATTTTTGACCCTAAACTGACCTTTAACCATCACATTTCTTCTACTATTTATAAATTCTTTTATATTTTTGGATTTATTAAAAGATGGTCTAAAGAATTTAATTCTCCCTTCACTATCAAGCTTCTTTTCATCTCCTTTGTCCGTCCAGTACTCGAATACTGTTCGTGCGTCTGGATCCCTCAACTCAGAATACATGAAGACCGTATTGTGTCAGTACAGAAGCAATTCCTTCTTTTTGCACTTCGTGGCTTAAATTGGAACCCTAGTGTTCGTTTGCCTTCATACTGCAGCAGGTTTCTTCTTATTGATCTTTCTTCGTTAAGTAATCACCGAATTTCTCTAGGTATAAGCATTCTTCACAAACTTATTACTGGTATTGTTGATTCGCAGCTGCTTTTGAGTCAATTTAGTTCTTGTGTCCCTAGTCGTTCCACTAGAAATTTCGTCCCTCTTGCTCTTAGTATGTGCACAACTAATTTTGCCTCACACGATCCATTTCGTGTATTACGTTTAAATTATAGCATGCTATATCACATTCCTTCTCCTGAGATTTTGCCAAACGCTATCAATGCTCTGGTTCTGGATCACCTACGCTTCTCCATCTACCGTGATTGAACCTGGCCGTTACAATTTTGGATGTCTGTCTCTGACCACATATGGCTATGAGTAGGGGCATAGCTAGCTACTTAGCAAATTAAATTCCCCCACCGGGTAAGAGACGGATATATGTATTTTATAATATAATTTATTAGTTTTAAGTTTTATTGAGATATTCCTTATTGTATTATTGAAAACTTGTATTTTTTGTTGACAGTAAGTTGTCACATATATTTGAATAAATAAATAAAAAATAAATAAATGTAGGCCCAATGGAGTTGACAAATAAGTGACACAACTATATTGTTTCTTTGTAGCTTAAGTAATTTTTATGCTAGTGGTATTAGAGATTCGATTTAACCGAAACTTAAATATTTTCTTAATTTCGATAAAAATTGTTGTTGTAATATTGGAATGCGATGTTATTTTCACCGAAATAAACTTCCCTGCTAAAGATTACACCGAAATTATTGTGTGGCACGAGTGGCAGGTTACAACGCCGTCAGTTCTTCGACATATTTCTAATAAGGACTTTCAAATCATGGCAAAAGATGAGAGCTTTGAAATTATTGCCTTTCCTTGTCACACACAATCTGTGGAAAGATGTGTTAAACTGGTAGCAGAGGCCTCACAAAGTGTAACATCCGCTATTTCTAGAGATGGCTTTATTAGAACCAAGTTGCAATCACGAGGATAAATGCAAAATTTTCGATTCAAAAATAAGTTTAAATTCTAAGTTTTTTTATTGAATATAAATAAGCTCTATTCTGTTTTTGTTTTCAAATTTACAAAATGTCCAAGTGTGGTAGAGCCCTAAAGATGACACGCAATTCTAGTGTTTGTACTTTTTAAATATTCTGTGTACCTCTGTTGATAGTGTATTTCTCATACATCGACCTATTGTACATACGATATAAATATTCAGCTGAAAAAGAAGCAATGATCCTACACAACCAGAATAGTCAAAGAGCACCAGGCGGTCTTTCCCATTAAGCACTTTGGGCGCGTGCCCAGGGCCCCGCAATCGACAGGGGCCCCTAATTCCAGCCAGATCATTTTATTTCAAACAATAATGACTCACTACAATACTTACTTGCTTATTATCATATATACACTCTCTATACTCACGAGTTACCAACTCACTCACACTTACCACCGCCGCCAAAAACTTAGTAACCAACATCATCAACGAACGACAACAGCAAGAATAACATATGTAGCGATAATACCAACAACGACACCATCATCATCAACATCTGAGTGTACGAACGGCGACAACAAGGACAACGGTTGCACCAAGAACTCCAACAACAACACATGATTGAGAAGTATTGCATTGCTACACGAGTCTGTCTCGAAGACAATTGCGAGTAACGGGATGCCAGATGTGTACACACAGGACATGATCGTGGCGCCTACGCGATAACAACGCTTTTGAGAGCAGAACAGATGTTTCGTTTGCTTTCTGCAAAACATTTAATGTTATTCGGTTGGATGAAGAGGATGCTTGCTATCAACACCATCGTCACCATCACCGTTGCTATCATCACCATCTCTACCACTCACTACGATAACTCACAACGCTCAGCCCATGCTCAATTTTTTTTCTTTTATTTTAATTTATTCTTTTAATAACAATAAAAAGTATATTTTCTTTCCTTTTATTATTAAATTAATTTAAATTATTATTCAAATGAAATACAACTAAATTTTGCATTATTTATCTGAAATTATAATTGAAAAAAATTAATCCATGAAAACCTTATCTAAAATACATTTTTTACAAAAAAATTTTATTTTTATTTTCAGCAATCAATATAATTTTAATACAATATAATAATTATTATTATTCTAGTTTTCGACAACAGACAGATAAGATCTTCTGGCCTATAACGAAGTAGAACTGAACGTGACTGACCGACTTCAAAAAACCGACTCGACGGTCGAGAATTCCCCTGTATTCGTCTGCGGTGTTTTGCCGCTTGCTTTAATTGTAGTTGTTACTAACTGTGCTTGGAGGTTTTTTTGATTAAATCGTCGTTTACCTGTTTTGTTTTGTGTTAGCGACTATTTTCGGTATAAAAATAAATACTGATTTATAACATAAAATGTCGAAACGGTCATATCCTAGTGGATCTGACAAAATGAAAAAAATCTGTACATCAGAAGGAAGTAATTGAAAAATAACCAAAATTTACATCATATTTTACTACTACTACTACTGGAGAAACTTCTGTAAGTAGCAATCAAATAATAAATCTTCCACAGGAAGAGTCGTGTCGATCACACATTGCGGGAATTTCTGAATCTTCATGTTCTGCAGAAATTTGTACAAATTTTGGAAAAGAGAAATCAAAAAGCGACCGACCCTATGACGAAAGTGCTGCTTATTTAACCCTTCTGATGTAAATTGAAACAGATTAATCAATTAATTTTAACATATGAAAATAGTACCGCACATATACAATCTATGATGACTAATCTAGCACGGAGTAAAGTGGTTGGTAGAGTAGATAGAGACTTATTACCTCAACATCAAAAAGAAGTGGATTACTGAAGAAATGTATTTAAACGGATTGTAGCTGTTACAAAATTTTTGGCATCGAGAGAGCTTCCATTTCGCGGTAACAATGAAATAATAGGATCTCCCAACAATGAAAATTATTTGGGATGTGTGGAATTATTAATTTGATCCATTTCTTGCAGATCACTTAAACAAATTTGGGAACCCTGGAAAAGGTATCATTTCTTATTTATCAGCGAATATCTGTAATGAGTTTATTGACGTAATGGGAAACCAGGTCCTAAAAAAAAATATAAGTGAAGTTAAAATAGCAAAATATTTTCCCATTAGCGGTGACAGTACGCCCGACATGTCTCATGTTGACCAGCTAACTTTTATAATTCGATACGTAAAAGACCTTGTTCCTGTTGAACGGTGTCTGAAATTTATATATATTAAAAAGCATAAATCTGAGTATCACACAATATTTGAACTGAGCTGGACTGAATTTTCTCAATCCCTGTGTTGTGGGTCATAGCACCATCCTACAAGAAGTAGGATTACAGGTTGATGGGGTAGAATGTGACTACTGTGTATCGGATTTAAATTGGAACGACAACTTTAAAACGTGGATTGGAAGCATGCTAACGTCATCAGACAAGATGAGCTTTCAATCTATACAGATGGCTTCAAGACGGAGGAGGTTACGGGGCTGGGTATCTTGTCAGAAGAGTGAACTATCGTTCCATCTACAGAATTGATGCAGCGTGTTCCAGGCAGATGTATACGCATTCTGGCAGGCAGCAAGGTTGATAGAATCTACTGGGTAGACCCCGAGAAGCATATCGATCTATGTTCATAGCCAGGCTGCTATGTCGGCTCATAGCACTAAGAGCAAAGTCATTTTTAGAACGGTGACGTATCTTAACTAGGCTTGACAGCACTCAATTACGTTAATTTGGGTGCCTGGTCATGGTGGCCTTACAGCTAAAGAGATGGTGGATGAGTGTACTAGGAGGGGATCTCTTAAGCGGTAGCTCACATTCATAAACTGATACAAGATATCATTTCGAGACTGGAATATATCACCATGGAGCTAGCAGACAGTATGTGGATGAATGATGATGGTTATACTGTTGCTAGGACACTCTGGCCTTGCTACCAACCTAAACAGATCTCCGAACACACATCCTACCACAAGGCTTCTTTTCGATTGCACGCATATTTGCATGCACACAATCTTATCTGGTATTTCTGTGCGCCTGGTTGCCTGAATAATAATCGACAATTTATTTAGTACTAAATAACACAACTTAATCAAACAAATTTATTAACGTGAAAACGTTTTTAAAAAGAGGATACATGTCAGCGCCTGAAGCTTTTTCAAAAATGCAGCCCCGGATCTACGATTTTTTCGAACCGGGGCAAAAACTTGCTAGTGGCGCCCCTCTCTCCAGCGTTTAAGATAAATTACTTAAAAAATCTCACAAATATAAAATGGTTGGCATTTTTCGTGAACGGGATAATAAGAACCCTTTGATTAATTTGTACTCTTTATTATAATTATATTATTTTGTTGCAGCTTTATACGGAGTGCTTTTTTTCCGGCGAAAAAACTATAAGCTCATTGAAGTCCGTCTCAAAGGCAGTTTTATTTTCAATGGCTAGGATCGCGAGGACAGATAGACGTTTCTTACTCATTGTTTAATCATTTTCAGTTTGCTGATTCTTCGCTCACAGCTTGCAGATGTCATAGGTAATGTCCAGTATATTCTTAACATTAGGAAACGCTTCATGCAGGTCATGCTTGCACAGATGTTGTAAAAGATCGAATGCACTTGATTTTTCATCAATTTCGGTTACTAGCTCTTTGAAAACGGCAAGTTCCTGGCAAAAATCCACTGGATTCAAGTCCTTCGAATATATTTGAGCTGGATCGGCTCCATTTTTTTGCAGATCCTCAGTTGACATATTTAAAAACGCATGGAAAGCGAAATTTCCATGTAGACTCTTTGTGCTTTCTATCCTTGCTTCAATTTCTTTTAAAATGTTGTCAAACACTATTTTTATATCTCTAGAAAATAAACTAGTTGGATCTAGCGTTCTAGACTCGTCCTCGCAGATTTCGTCGTGTTGCCGTTTGTCGAAGACGAGCCGAAACACGTGCAAGCAAAACAGCTGTCAAAAATTAACTAAACATTCAAAACGACCAACCTTGTCAGCATAAGTGAGGGACATGAGTACCAACATAAAACCACAAGAAAATCGAAAATCGAATATAAGTAACCCGCACAAATCGCGATACTTTTTGAACAAAACTCATATATAATAAATATAAGTACATATTATAACAATTAAGTTTCGCTTATTCTAACAGACTAATAACATAGCTATTCTTTTCTTATGCCAAAAAAATTAAAATTAATTCAATAATTTAACAAACTTAACTTTACAAAAAAAATATAAATGAATCTTCTTTATACACATACATATGTAAATATAGATTGGATTCGGTTTCGTACTGGTATTCGTAGGGTTCGTACTCGGATTCGTACTTCGGATTCGAATACAACGAATACTTTCAAGATACGTGCATCACTACTAAAGAATAATTTTGAGAAACTTGTATCAACAATCGAAGGTATGTGTGATCCCAGCACCAGTAGGGAAAATGCCGATACAAGAGAAGCAACATCCCCACTTTTACCAGCTTAGCCATACACAAAAGTAAATATGTATATACAAACATCTGAGCTATCTCTGGAAAACTGTGTCATAAAAATCAAAGACCTACAATTTTTTCTTGAAAGCCAATGTATCCAAATGTGAGGACTTGGTTATTTCGATTGAAAAAAGGGGAAGGAGGAGATTAAACCTATGCCAGGAGAAATGGACAAAATGCCTGTACAGCCTAAAATTCTGCTTACGTCTACGGAAGAAGAACTTCGTGTTCTGTGCGTGTGTCTAAGTGTGTTTACATGTGTTTATGTCATTTTTAGTGTGTGTGTGGAGAAAGGCAGAAATCCGCAATTAAAAAAATTCCATAAAAATTTTAATGAACAAGGGTCTGGCAACACAATGATGTACAAGGTTGAGATAACAAATCCAAAATGTCCATATTCCATACTTTTAATTAATTTTTTTCTTTATTTTTTTCACCAACGTACTCAAAAACAGTCCACCTAGAACCTCACGATTGTTGTTTAACCCACCTATTCTCAAAAATATCACAAAACAGAAATACTGTTAACGCCTAACATTACCTTCCGGTCGCTGTAAAGCCATTTTTCCATATGAAAAAAAGCTCTTATCACCAAAGCTTTTGAAATCGACTATCATTCGCCAAGGTAGTCGGTCGAGTACGTCTTTCGATAAATGGACAAAAATGGAAATTTTTGTGTGAACTGTTATTGCTTCGTAAAATGGATAATCTTGTGTTTTGTTTTTTGATGATGAAAATGACGAAAAAAGAAATGTGTTAAAATCATTGCGTGATCGAGTTTCAAAACTATTGTGCCATCAATTGCATACATTCGCAAATACATATAAGATAAAATCAAAAATCAGGCTTGCAACTTGGGGGATAAAGTCGGATTCAGAAAAAAATTAAAAATAGTCAGAATTACTCGGAGAGCCCCTAAAAAACACCTGTTTTTATTTTTTATAAGATTCTATTTTTTATAAAAGTGTTTTCAACATATTTTCATTTTCTTCGAAGTTGTCAAACCTGCAAAAACTGAAGTTTACAGACTGGTAACATACACTTTACAGACTGATGTTAAAAACAGCTATCTTAACAGCGCAGCTTTCAAAGTATTTTTTTGGATGCCCCAGGAGGCACAGGGAAGACAATCATGTCAAATTTATTATAGGCAAAGGTAAGGCAGAATTCTTCAAAAATCGCTGCTTCTCTATTAAGTGCACATTCAAGATCGCATTATCAGTATCTCTGAAGCAATAATCCGTATGTGAGAGCCTATCTTGGTGGTGATACGCATATGATAATTTTGAAACTAGGTCGGTAATTCTTTGTACTTTTAAATTCAGCTCAAAGTCAACGCGGTCTAGGTTTTCAAAATGGCCATATCCTCCCTTCTACTTTACCACTAGCACACTAAAAATTAGTTGATTGGAGGTAACCTGGAATGGCTATTCGTTCTACTTTCAAAATCAGCTCAAAGTCAAAAAATCAGCCAAGTGTGAGTCGGACTCGCGCACGGAGGGTTTCGTACCATCGTACAGGATTTGTTGCTTAAAATATAAGATTATGTGGATATTTAAAAGACAAAAGTATACTACAATTAATAGCCTAAAAGTATACTACAAAAACCAAAAATTGTTAAATAAAAGGTTAAATTAAAGAACAATGCTTCTAAAAATATGTATTTAGTATTTGTCGTTCTACACACAAGTGAATTACACACTCTGTGAAATTTTCAACTCTCTACTTATAACGGTTCATGAGATAGAACAGGAGACGGACGGACGGACAGCGTAAGCTTAGTAATAGGGTCCCGTTAGCTCCCTATGGGTACGGAACCCTAAAAATGATCTAATAGACCATAGTGTCCGTTTAAGGGTTAACTATTTGTGTTCCGATAAATTGAGTGTCTTTCTTAGATCCACAATGCGCTTTAGCAATATTTCAATATTGTAATTATTGATTGAAAGGTCGATTTTTTCATTTACTGTTTGCGCTTGGGCTTTTTTATAAAGCCGAACAGTAAAAAAATAAAAGGGTAAATTATGAAATAATTTAAGAAGTCTAATATTTTAGATTATTGGTCCAAGGAATGTCTTTGATATTTAGCGAAGATTCGAATCTATGAAGATGCGACAATTAATCGAGTTTCATTTGACAACAACAACAGGGAAAATGACAAAAATGAGGGGTTGTTGTTGTAGAGAGATACGATTGTGAGATGCTAATCTCAAATAGATTCGCAAAGATTCGATTTTTTTGAATGGTCAGTCTTAACAGGGCTGGGCAATTCTTCCATGTAGGTTGGCAGCATTTTCATAATTTCGTCGTTTTTTGTGATTGTCATGTGTCTTCTTCTTCGTTTTTTTGCGCGCCGCAAATAAAACAGCTGAACATTGCACAAAACAATTTGAAGAAAATTTTAAATTGTAATTTTTTCTTTAAATATTAATAAAATGAGTAGCAGTAATGAAAAAGGAAGCTGCAAGTATTATTTGCATACACTCCAAATTGTTCTCAATCATACATTTTTCACAAAATGTCCATTTTAATTATCACAATTAGCCACAACGTTCCATTTGTATGTATAATCAAAACAAACAACAGCTGTTCGTGATACTAAAATACCACTGTAAGCCACAAAACCGAATCTTCGTGATTCGAGCCACTGTAAAGCCACTATAATACTGTGTATTTCAGAAAAGTTGTTTCATGTACAATAAAGAGCCATGTCATCTGCAAAGACGGATGTGTTACAGTTTTCCAGAACAGGCAAATCATGGGTATAGACGTATATGTTATACAAAATGGGTTCCAAGATGGAATTCTAAAGTATTCCAGCACTGATACTCTGGACATTCGATTGGTAAGAAAGCTCTGAATAATTTTTATTAATTTTACTAATCCATCAGGTCATTTTGTTTCAAACGCCGTTGTATGTCTAGGCTGACAAGCCCAACCGACTTATTATTTAGCATATATTTTGGACATACTGCTTAAGTTTGACAAAACATGCAGCTCATGTGAGGCCTGAAGCCAAATTGCGTAGTTGATATGATAGTGTGTTTGGTAATGAAGGCAGAGTTGTTGCTTTAAAACTTTTTCAAAAACATTCGCAAAGCAACACAGTAAACTAATAGGTCAATAGTTATCTGTTGATTCCGATGATTTACCAGGTTTAGGAATTGAGATGATTTTGGCCACTTTACACATTTGCGGAAAGAAGGCAATATGAAGACAGTCGTTAAATAAAGTAGCAAGATAGCGAAGGAACCTAGTTGGAAGGTTTTCAATTCCTATGTTAGGAAGGCTGTTAGTGAGGTTCGCTGATGAGCTACGTCCGAAAGATTGTCTGATAGTTTGTGTTTGTCATGGAAAAGTTTTCCTTTTACTTTTTATTTCCTTGTAGTGAAAGTAGAGCCATTATATGACAAACTTGATATGAATTGATTTCTATTTCTGGTTAATTTAGTTATTTCCAAAATTGTTTGGATATTATTTAGGCTCGCTAACTTCTTATTTCAAGTGAAGTTTTTGTGAGCAAGGATTTGAGACCTTATTGAACGATTGGGATTGTTAAGCTGTGCTTTGCAGATTAGTTACCTAGTAATTAACCATTGCCTGTTGACAGAGTTTCTCTTTTTAATTAACTTAGTTATGTAGCTTGGTAATTTATTACAGGGGCTTTCTCGTGGCTTCTTAGGCAGGTGATCTGATGTAAGGTCGTTGTGAGTTGTAGGATCTGTAAGCAAATTCGAAATATTTGTGGTAAACATGTTCAAGATAGAAGGTTTTGCTTTATAGGTAGCTGGAATGTATATAGGATCCTTAGGGTATACTATCGTGAATTTGTTATTAAATGAGTCATGGCGGATGTTCCCCCAGCAGTTTGCTCAACTGCAGTTCCACAGTCTATTTCTACAATTGAGAACACCCCCTAGAATAAAGTGGCTATTAATACGTGGTAATTTGAGAAGGTCTGCTTTGAAGAAACTGACTTATATCTCTAGTTAGATTGCAGGACCTGTCCGAACACTTGGCTGATGGTCCCGGAGAGTACACTGAAAACAGTTTTAGGGTATTTTGAGAATCTTACCTGACTTCTACTCAAATATTTTCTATCAGGTGAGTATTAAAATTGGGGATTTCTTGATGTTTTATTTTTGATAATTACAATGGCAACTCCACCGCCCCTGCGTGCAATACGGTGATTTCTAAATTTCTATAAGAGATTAAACAAATTGGCAGCATCAGTAGTAGTAGTAGTGAGTTTATTTGGCCGCTGCGTTTTAGTTGAGCTTAACCAGTGGTCTTTCAATTTTATTTGTGACGTTGTTCGTAGTTTGCTACGTTGCTTTTTGTTATTGTTTCGTGTTTGTTCTGTTGATTTGTCTAGTTATTGCATTTTTCGAGTTCATTTGTTTACGTTTAACTGTTCGGAAATATTTTTTATTGATTGCAATGCTTTCACTTTGTACTTGGGCGTGTGAACTACAAAACTTAACTAAGTAAGCAAATTAGAGTATGTATTATGAGTCATAATTTATGACTATTATGCTTTTGGTCAATATTGTTGCATGCGCGAGGCATCGAATGGCATTTATTGTTATTGTTTATTTATTATTTTATAGTTTAGGAATCTGCTGATAGGACAGTTCCACCACTATGTTTTTTGGTAACTAAGCGTATTCAAGCATATACACACATACGAGATGTGTTCAAAAAAGTAAGGTGAATTTTCATTTTTCTCAAAAAATATTTATTTATTCATCAATATCTATTTTATCCCCTTCAAAGTAGTCCCCCTCAGATATAATACACTTGTGGCAGCGTTTTTCCAATCCTCGAAGCAGTTCTGATATGCACTTTTTGGTATGTCCTTGAGCTCTCTCAGCGATTCGATTTTTATCTCCTCAATCGTCGCAAAATGCCGTCCTTTCATGGGTCTCTTCAATCTTGGGAACAGGAAAAAGTGGCAGGGGGCCAAATCTGGTGAATATGGTGGCTGAGGCATGATAACGGTGTTGTTTTTGGCCAAATAATCTCTCACAAGCAAAGATGAGTGAGCAGGTGCATTATCCTGATGCAAAAGCCATGCATTTTTTTTCCACAATTCCGGGCGTTTTTTTCGTATTGCTTCACGCAAACGGCGTATAACTTCAAGGTAATACTCTTTATTTACCGTACGACCTTGTGGAAAGAACTCCTGATGCACTACGCCACGGTAATCGAAGAAAACAGTGAGCAAAACCTTGACATTTGATCGAACTTGGCGTACTTTTTGTGGTCTTGGCTCTCCTGGCTTTCGTTTCGATGTCATAACCATATACCCATGATTCGTCACCAGTTATGATCCTTTTAAGCAAATCTGGATCATCGTTGACGTCATTCAACAATTCCTGAGCGATGTTTATGCGAAGTCGTTTTTGGTAAAAATTCAGCAAATTTTGGAACGAACTTAGCTAACACGCTTCATGCCCAAAATTTCCGAAAAGATTGCATGGCATGAGCCAACCGATATGCCGACATCCTCAGCAACTTCTCTAATTGTGATTCGACGATTCTCCATAACAATTTTCTTCACTTTCTTAACATTTTCATCGGTTATTGATGTGCTGGGGCGTCCAGAGCGAGCGTCGTCATTCACATCTTCTCGATCTTCTGTGAAAAGCTTGTACCACTTGTAAACATTTTTTTGACTCAGAATACTCTCACCGTATGCCACTGTCAAAATTTCAAGTATTTTTAGCACTTAATTCCATTTTTTACACAAAATTTGATGCAACTTCTTTGATCCATTTTTTTCGATAGCAGAAAATCGCCGAACACGCAAAACACTTGTCTTCTTTATGCCTCTCACAAACAAACTAAACATGCTATATGGCTAAAACCGTGAACATATCTTCGAGATGAGTGTACCAATATAAAAAAAAATAATAATCGAAAGTCGAATGTACGTAGAACACGAAATTTGAAAATTCACCTTATTTTTTGAACACACCTCGTACGAGGATTGCTACTTAAGTCTGGAGATATGGCAACACCAATGTTGATATGTCAAATCTGACATTAGTATCGTAAAGCTTGTCGTTTTTAATGATAAATTTACTCAGAACGTTTTGTCATACGAGTGCTATTTGTATTGTTTACAGTGACTTGAAAAATTCGTTTCAGCTAAAAAATGGAATTAAATCGTGAACATTTTCGTGCAATGATTTTTTATGATTTTCGACGTAGATTAACTCAACAAGAGTGTGCCAATCAACTCGCTTGGACTTTTGGTGATGAAGCACCATCCAGGGCCACCATGTTTCGCTTGTTTTCTGAATTCAATCGTGGTAGTAGTTTTCTCCAGGACGAATTTCGTGAAGGTCGTCCAAAATCGGTTGTTGCGCCACAAAAATTGATGCTGTGCGCGAACTGATATTGCAAGATCGTCATGTGACATATCGTGAGATAAAGACATGTTAGGGCATTAGTTCCAATCGCATACATTCAATATTGCATGAACATTTGGCCGTCAAAACGATTTGTTCGCGTTGGATACCGCATAATTTGACAATCGCGCAAAAAAAGGCTCGTGTCGATTGGTGCAAAGAAATGTTGAAAAAATTCAATCGCGGTGCTTCAAAAGACGTCTATAAGATCGTGATAGGTGATGAATCATGGATCTATGCAAATGAGCCTGAAACTAAACAGCAGTCGACTGTATGGGTCTTTCAAGATGAGCCAAAACCAACAAAAGTTGTTCGCGCATGAAGCACTTCGAAGCAAATGATCGCCTGTTTTTTTGGAATAATCGGACATGTCGTCACCGTGCCATTAAAGAAACGTAGAACGGTTAATTCTGAATGGTAAACCACTATTTGTTTGCCAGAAGTGTTCAAAGAAATAAGAAAAATCAACCGCAGAAGACGAATCATTCTCCACCACGACAATGCGAGCTCTCACACATCGGCTCAAACAAGTGACTTTTTAAACACTCAAAACGTCGAATTGATGGGTCATCCGCCCTATAGTCCAGATTTGGCATCCAATGACTTCTTTTTATTCCCGCACACCAAAAATAAATTGCGAGGTCAACGTTTTTCGACGCCTGAAGAAGCGGTTGATGCGTTCAAAACACATGTTTTGGAGATACCTCATTCCGAGTGGAAAAAGTGATTCGAAAATTGGTTCAATCGCATGCAAAAGTGTATTGATCTTCATGGAGAATATTTTGAAAAACAATAAAGTCATTTTCGATGATACATATTTGTTATTATTTGCCTGTCTCAAAACTTAAGTAGCAGCCCTCGTACTACACCTCACTTTTTATATGATTTTAAATGTATGGTTTTATAAATTATTATTGTTTTAAATTTTTAACTAATTTATTTTTTTTTTTTATATTCACGAAGTGAATAGTATTATAAGTTTGTCATTAAGTTTGTAACACACAGAAGGAGACATCGCAGACCACATAAAGTATATACTAGTATATTCTTGATCAGCGCGACGAGATGAGTTGATCTAGCCAAGTCCATCTGTCCGTCTGTATGTATGCAAACTAGTCCCTCAGTTTTTGAGCTAGAGAGCTGAACTTCCTTTTTACCATACGCAGTACATTTGTCGGAATCAGCCGAATCGGATCCAAATGAAAGTTCTTATTAGATTTTTTTTGTATTTCATACTATCGATTGAAATATGAACCCTATAAGTTTCTGACCGATATCCACCAACCATATAAATTTCAAGACAGTCGGACCACTGGGGGGGTACTTCCCATACAAACCGGAATCCAAATGAAAGTTCTTATTAGAAAAAAAAAAATTGTTTTGTGTACAATCGACTTAAAATTTGAACAATATAAGTGTCTGAACTAGCCATGGTTCTAAATTTCAAGACCCTCGGACCACTAGCTGGGGCTTGAAGAGCATTACAACTTCGGCATAGCCAAAGTTAGTCTTTTATAGGGTTCCGTACCCATAGCGAACTAACGGGACCCTATTACTAAGCTTACGATGTCCGTCCGTCTCCTGTTCTATCTCATGAACCGTAATAGGTAGAGAGTTGAAATTTTCACAAAGTGTGTAGAACTAAAACTATACATTTTTAGAAGCATTGTTCTTTAATTTAACCTTTTGTTTAACAATTTTTTGTTTTTTGTAGTATACTTTGAGCTGTTAATTGTAGTATACTTTTAGGCTATTAAATATAAACATAATTTTATATTTTAAGCAAAAAATCTTGTACGATGGTACGGAACCCTCCGTGTGCGAGTCCGACTCACACTTGGCTGATTTTTATATTTTTATATTGTTATATTTCTTATTTCTATAAGCTTCTTTAATCTGTCCATGTGTACAGTCCATTATTTGTCATTGTCAGTATTTCTCCAGTTATTATTATTATCCAGTATATTGTCCATCTTAAGGCCAGCTAGGTTACTAATATATAATAAATCTCCTATTTCTATTCTTATTTTGTTAATTTTCTTATCGTATAAGTTTTTATTTTTATTCCTATGTTTTTCTATTAAAAATATTACCGATGACAGTAATTTTGTACTGTCGAAGGTGTTCTCAAGGCCCATTCCATTGCTGCGATTCCTCTCGTAAACATAAAACATTCCGACTTTACCTTTGCAATGTCTATTAAGATATTACAATGGAATATTAATGGCATTTTCGACAACTATAAAGAAGTTTTATTACTCACCTGATGTTTTATGTTTGCAAGAGACACACTTGACACATAATTTGGAAAACTTTATCTGGCCCATGGCATACACAGTCTACTTTCATAATCATCCTCATATTCATCATCCAAATAAGGTGTTGGCGTGCTTATTGAACGGTACATCCCCCATAAGTATAACGCAGTTAACTCCACCCTTTTCTGTTCTGCTTACAAGCAAAGTTTTACAACTAATGACATTTGAGTATTTATTTATTTATTTGATTGACATTGACAAAAAGCTGTCAGATTAAAACAAAAATAAATGTAACAATTAACACTTAAAAGTAAGACAAAAATATAAATTGAAGTGAACTTAAACTAAAATAAATTAATTACAAAAAAAAAAGAGAAAACAAAAAAAAAATAGGAAAAAAACACATGAAAATAAATAAACAGCCTCTAACCCGATGGGGGAAATTTATTTGTAACTAGTAGCGAGCTATGCCCCTACTAAACTACAATAATGCAGATGGTATAGGTGACCCAAATCAGCGACATCCAGTTAATCCAGCCTGCAGTGTGATCATGAGTCCCGTAGGCAGCGAATGACAATGATATTAATCGATGATGGCGATATCTTGGGTGAGAGAACGTGATAGAATTTATTATATGACGTGCATAAAACTCGGAAAGGATTGTGTAGGGTATAGTTAGTAGTGCATCTATTCAATACTAAAGGGACAAAATTTCTGGTAGGACGACTAGGGACACAAAAGTTTAACTGATTTAATAGCTCAAAAGAACCAATTTCCCCAACTATGAGCTTATGAAGAAAACTAATCCCAAGAGCTATCCTACGATGCACCAAAGATGGAAGACTGATAAGAAGGAGCCTATCAGAGTAAGATGGCAAACGCGAATTAGGATTCCAGTTTAGGCCACGAAGGACAAACAGGAGGATTTGTTTCTATACAGACTCAATTCGATCTTGAACATTTATATATTGCGGTGACCAAACCCTATTCCTAACAGGACAAGTTTATGTACAAGCAGATCATGATTAACAGGATCGGCTGGCAGGGCAATTGTGGCAGGAACAAGAGGAGTGGTGGAAGGTAGTTGGGAGAAGCATGGTTGCCCTTAGGAGAAGGTGTCATTAAGGGAAGGGGAGGAGGTCAATCGAACTGATATTTAGTGAGTAACTCAGTGCGCGAATAAAAATCAAACGAAAGTTGCTTTACAGCACTATTCAACTTGATAAAATCGTCGCGTATACTACGATACATTGACGAAAAATCAACCTGACGCTTAAAACATGATGGGCCAGACCATGCCAAACTGCCACAAACTGTTTTAGATCTGCTGATTATCTTGTCATGATCACGGCCTTTGAGTCCCGCACACTACAAGTTTGAAAAATCTTCGCAAAGCCAACAACGTACTACGCGTTGAGAATCAACATCGAAAGTATTCCTATTTTTACATGAAGGATTATAACAAAATGTTCACGAAAAAATAAAAAAAAAGATTAAAAAAAATAAAAAATAATAATAATTTAATTTATTTAAAATTAATTTAATGAAACATGCAGATACTAACCGACCTATTCTCAAAATTATCACACAATTGAACAACGCCTAACATTATCTTGCGGTCGCTGTTAAGATATTTTTCCATATGAAAAAAAGCTCTTATCATCAAAGCTTTTGAAATCGACTATCTTCAGCCAAGTTAGTCGGTCGAGCATGTCTTTCGATAATTGGACAAAAATGTTAAGTATTTGTGTGCACTGTTATTGCTCTGTGAAATGGATAATCTTTTGTTTTGTTGTTTGCTCGCGGAAATTTTGGAAGATGAAGAAAATTACGGACAAAGAAATGTGTTAAAATGATTGATCATAGTGATTCATTTTCAATGCAGGACAATAGTCTTGTGAAAAATTATCGTTTTCCAAAAATATTGTGCATGCATACATTCGCAAATACATAAAAGATAAAATCAGGCTTGTCAACTAGGGGGAAAAAATCACAATCAGAAAAAAAAAATTTTAAATAGTCAGAATTACTCGGAGAACCCCTAAAAAACACCTGTTTTCATTTTTGTATAATATTTTTTTTTAATATTTAGTATTTTCAACATATTTTCATTTTCTTTATTGGCAAACCTGCATAATTTGAAGTTTACAGATTGGTAACATACACTTTACAGATTATTACAAAAACAGTTTTTTTAACAGCGAAGCTTTCAACAAGCTTTTTTGTGATATTTTGTGATAGTTTTTAGAATAGGTTTTTTTTTTTTTATGCCATTTTCTTTATTTGCAACTGTCGTTAGACGACAACCAACGAATTTTATCGTAGAATGTAAGTAACATTAGTGTTTGGATGAGTTAATCACTCATCCGGGAAACGGAATGGTAGACCGAGTGGATGTTGCCTTTTCAGGCGTCGCGTTTGGCTGATGTTGTCCAACAAGTTCAATGCCAGATGGTTGACATGGTCTTCCAACCTAATGAGGTGTCTGTTACTGTACTTGACGATTCCTTCCTTAATCATTGGAATCTGCAGGTCTCGGTGGATAACCGAGTTCCGGACAAACCACTGCGCCCCTACAATCCTCCGCAGTAGTTTGGACTAAAATCTCTGGAGAATTTCCAGGTTTGAGTTGGATGCAATGCCCCAAAGCTGTATACCGTAAGTCCATACAGGTTTCAGTTGTTGTACAGTAACAACTTATTTCATAGCTTGAGCTTCGAGTCTGACCTGAAGAGCCAACTCATTCTTCGAAGCTGCAGGTGCAACTGCCTTCGTTTGGTCATAATGTGGGATTGCCAGATGAGAAGTCTGTCTAGTGTCAGTCAAAGGTACTTTATGGTAGAGCTTCTTGGAATGACATCACCGTTGATGTAAACAGCACGGAAAGTCGAGCGGTTCAGCGTGAAGGTGATGGACGTAGCTACTAGTGATATGATCAAACTCTCAATAAGTGAATTGACTGATCAGCGCACCTCAGATGTACCTCCGGTTACAATTACCGAAGTTGCGTCCATAGTTCGAGCTTTTGAAACTAAGAAAGCACCAGGCACTGACAGTATTCCTAACATAGGAATTGAAAACCTTCCAACTAGGTTCCTTCGCTATCTTGCTACTTTATTTAACGACTGTCTTCATATTGCCTTCTTTCCGCAAATGTGTAAAGTGGCCAAAATCATCGCAATTCCTAAACCTGGTAAATCATCGGAATCAACAGATAACTATTGACCTATTAGTTTACTGTGTTGCTTTGCGAATGTTTTTGAAAAAGTTTTAAAGCAACAACTCTGCCTTCATTACCAAACACACTATCATATCAACTACGCAATTTGACTTCAGGCCTCACATGAGCTGCATGTTTTGTCAAACTTAAGCAGTATGTCCAAAAAATATGCAAAATAATAAGTCGGTTGGGCTTGTCAGCCTAGACATACAACGGCGTTTGAAACAAAATGACCTGATGGATTAGTAAAATTAATAAAAATTATTCAGAGCTTTCTTACCAATCGAATGTCCAGAGTATCAGTGCTGGAATACTTTAGAATTCCATCTTGGAACCCATTTTGTATAACATATACGTCTGTACCCATGATATACCTGTTCTGGAAAACTGTAACACATCCGTCTTTGCAGATGACACGGCTCTCTCTTTATTGTACATGAAACAACTTTTCTGAAATACACTTCAAAGTTCACTATTCTACCTTGAAGTGTATTACAAAAAGTGGAAAATTAAGCTGAACGCTTGAAAGTCCTCTGCAATTCTCTTTACAAGAAAAAGAAAAACCATTCACTTACCAAATGCTAATCTGAGTGTTAATAGCAAAGACATACCCTGGACCAATAATCTAAAATATTAAGGTCTGCACTTAGACAGCAAACTTACATTCAGTATTCTCATCGGCAATACGCTACACAAGATCAACAAAACTATTTGTATGCTCTATCCTTTGATAAATCGGAAGTCACAGTTGTCACTGCATAAGAAACTGATTGTCTTCAAATCAATATTTGTCTCAATCTTACTATATGGATCTCAAGTTTGAGCAAATTGCCCAAAATAGACTTCTTAAATTATTTCTTAATTTACCCTTTTATTTTTTAACAGTTCGGCTTCATAAAAATGCCCAAGTGCAAACAGTAAATGAAAAAATTGACCTTTCAATCAATAATTACAACATGGAAATATTGCTAAAGCGCATTTGGCTCATTGTGGATCTAAGAAAGAAACTCAATTTATCGGAACACAAATAGTTAACCCTTAAACGGACACTAGGGTCTATCAGATCATTTTTTGACTTGGAGCTGATTTTAAAAGTAGAACGAATTATACTATAACCATTCCAGGTTTCCTCCAATCAACTAATTTTTAGTGTGTTAGTGAAAAAGTAGAAGGGGGATATGGCCATTTTGAAAACCTACAACCGCTTTAGACACGATGGTCTGTCCAGACCACGTTGACCTTGAGCTGAATTTAAAAGTACAAAGAATTACCGACATATTCTCAAAATTATCATATGCGTATCTCCAACAAGATAGGCTCTCACATAAGGATTGTTGCTTCAGAGATACTGATAATGCGAGCTTGAATGTGCAGAAGACTGCCTTACCTTTGCCTGTAATAAATTGGACAGGAATATCTTTCATGTGCCTCCTACGGCATTCAAAAAAATACTTTGGCTTTGTTATTCATCACAATATTAATTATTGTGTTAAACGCTTGCAATTGCTTTGAGACTAACCGACCTATTCTCGCTGTTTTTGCGTTGACACCTCATATAAAGAAAGCTTTTGTAATTTTCGCGATTCTCGCACAAGTTGAAAGCTGCGCTGTTAAGATAGCTGTTTTTAACATCAGTCTGTAAAGTGTATGTTACCAGTCTGTAAACTTCAGTTTTTGCAGTTTTTCCAACTTAGCAAGCCAGATTTTTGATTTTATCTTATATGTATTTGCGAATGTATGCAATTCATGGCACAATAGTTTTGAAAATCGGTAATTTTTCACAAAACTATTGTCCTGCATTGAAAATGATTCACTATGATCAATCATTTTAACACATTTCTTTGTCCCTAATTTTCTTCATCTTCCAAAATTTCCGCGAGCAAACAACAAAACAAAAGATTATCCATTTTACAGAGCGATAACAGTGCACTCAAATATTTAACATGTTTGTCCAATTATCGAAAGACATGCTCGACCGACTTTTTTTTTATACTTTATATATAAGTTATAAACATGGGTAGCGTAGAAATATGTACGATAATGAGTACCAAAATAAAGATGAAAATGAATTAAGGATCCAGGCGATAATAAATAAAGTCCAAAACAAATACAAAACAACTAGCGACTGTTTCTTCAGCAAGTTGATGGACCAATATTAATGATTGGGGATGTAATTCTTGGAGCCCCTTATGGGGTTCAAACCTGATTAGCACACGTGCTCAATAATGGCTGTCCTACTCATTTTTCTTCCCACACTACATTTACTCATGTTGACATTTCTCTAGTATCCTCAAATATTGCTCACAGATGTACCTGGTCAATCTCTAACAACCTTAATGGCAGGGACCATTACCCAATAACCTTAACGTTTGCTACTAATTTTTACCCAGACAAAACTCCACCTCTGCCCAAATATAAAACAGATCTCGCTAATTGGGAACTTTTCCAAAAAAAATGTGTAAGCATTTCCGAACCTTGGACTACGGGGTGTATTAATGGCCGAATCAAACTGTCTCGTTGGCTAAATGGTTAGTGCGCCAAGCTGACATCCTAGACTCGCGGATTCAATTCACGCTCAAGTGTGGTCCTGCACTTCTCTAATTTCCTCCAATCTTTCCTAACTCTCTCCCTGAGCTGAAGGTCTTTGTCGCTATAGCTCATGTTATTAATTGAAGCCCCTGGTGGAAGAAGGTGTTAACTCACTTTTTTTCAAAAACAATTTTTTCCTTCATTTATTGTTTCCACCTTATCTGATTTTGTTTTAGATAAGAAAATGTTTAGAATGTTTAATTTTAATTTTGTCTGTAACAAATCATCTGGGATTATGTGTTTACTTATTTCAAGAAGGTGTTAACTCAATACATTTTGAAGGAGTGAGGAAGTGCCGGGCAGAACAAAAATTTTTATATAATCAGCATTTGGCAATATTATTATCTCACTAAAATATTTATGTTTTGTTATCAATATTATCAGCATAAACATAAAATATTATGAAACAACCAGGAGTTACTTAAAAAGCGCTTCCGTGAAAAGTTGGTTAGATGTGAATTAACACCTTCTTCCACCAGGGGCTTCAATTTGTAATTATAATCTTAGTTCTATATAAATAAATAAGCAACATTATTTTTATAAGCAGCTCAAAAAGTTAACTTTTTACAACAACAACAGATAAATAACAGAATTTCAAGGTTGCTTTGGGTATTTTGTAGCAATATTTTTTTTTGCTGGAAAAGTGAAAGCAAAAATTGCAGCAGCCCGGGCTTGCAAACTTTGAGTAGTGCTGCCAAGTTTTTGGTCATGTCCGCCATTTTTTGGTCATTTTCGACATTAAACAGCTGATTATGAACAAAACAATTTGAAGAAAATTTTAAATTGTATTTTTTTCTTTAAATTTTAATAAAATAAGTAGCAGGAATAAAAACGGAAGCTGCAATAATTATTTGCATACACTGCGAATTGTTTTCAAGCACGTATTTTTCGCAAAATGTTCATTTTAATTATCACAATAAGCCACAACGTTCCATTTGTAAGTATAACCAAAACAAAAAACCGTTGTTTTTCAAGGGAAACCTCTGTGTGAACGTTTGCTGAATAAGCAACAATTTTTAAGCAGTGTGAAACGGGAATAATAAGCAAGTTGCTGAAGTAACAAAATGCATGAGTCGCTGCAAATTACAGTTTCTCGCAGACAAAACGTGTTCCGCATAAAACCAAAGTGTCTTGGTGGAACAATACTCTACTAAAACTCAGAGAATGGAAGCAGCCCCTTTTCCGTGTAAACAAAGAACATTTATCCACTACCAACCTCATAGCATATCGAAAAGCAAAACCTATATTTAAAAAAGCAGTCTTTTCAGCCAATCGGAATGCTTTTGAAATTTTCACCTCTCTTATCTCTCCTCTTTCCACTACAAAGAAAGTGTGGTCCGACATCAAAAGACTTGCTGGTCTTCTGACCAGCTCTTATCTTAAAACCAAAGCTTTTGGGCAAGCTTGGTAACAGTAGTCAGCAGACGAAAACTTCCGGCCACATATATTCTAATACTCCCCCAAACGCCTATCTGCCTCCGCCTGATTCTTAGATGATAGTTTTACAGTGGTTGAAATCGAAGCTGTAATCTATTCAACAAAAGGGCAGACTCCAGGTTCGGACAGGATGTCTAATTTCATGCTTAAAAACCTAGCCTTTTATTTAAAGAATAAACTTCTAAACATCTTTAATAATATGCTTGACTTAGGAGCTTATCCACACACATGGAGATCTGCCACTGTTGTCCCCTATCCCTAAACCTAATTAGCTCCTTCAAGAAATTAATAGCTTCAGTCCTATTTCTTTCTTATCATGTCTTAGTAAAACGATCGAAAAATAATTGCTCGCAAGGTTAATGTGGTTCATTTCTCGAAAAGATCTAATTTCTCATAGTCCAGAAGCGTTTAAACGGAACCATAATACAATGGGTGCTATCTTGCATATACAACACTTCGAGTCGGACGCTCTTTCGACTGATTTTGAAAGGGCCTTTGATTAGCATGCAGTGCTCAATCGGCTTGAGTTTTGGGGAATTGGTCCAAGGCTTTATAACCTTATAAAGACTTTTATGACCAATCGTAGCTTTAAGGTTCGAGTCAACAACATCACTTCTAACACTCACAAACTGTTTAATGGCTTCCCAAGGCTCTCCACTCTCAGTGGTTTTATT
>JAWNKV010000784.1:0-129517 GCA_035041805.1 Amiota mariae
TGTTTAACTGAACAAATGTAGATTTAATGGAATTTAAGGGTTTTGAGTAGATTAAAAAAAAAAAACAAAAACAATTTAATTTAGATAGAATCATAAAGTTCAAAGGGTCACTAGTAAAGTAAGAGTTTCTGAATATGTGTGTGAATGTATGAAATGCATTTGTCTAGAATTTTAGACAACACTAGCACATAATTTCCGTTGAAAATTGCACACGAAATTATTTGTGGTTAATTTATAGAGAAGAAGAAAATCTCCCTTTATTAAAAACCATTTCCTTCAGAAATAAGTGAAAAGAGGTCATTGGTGAATACAAATTGAAATGAAAATTGTTTCTTCATTTTTGTCAATTAATTATTTTTTCTAGAATTTTAGGCAACACTATTAGTAACTATGTGTTTGTGGTAATGCTAAAATAACATAATTGCCTTACAAACCTGCATATGAATATTTTTGTGGTTATTTTATGGAAGAAGAAGAACAGATTCCATAATTAAAAATTAATTCATTCAGAAATAAGAGGAAGCGGCGAATACAAATCGAAATGAAAATTGTTTCTTCATAGTACGTTCTCGTATGTGTGTGAGTTAACATAATATTTCACAATACTAATGTTGTAGTACGTAGATGTTGAATAGAACAAACGGTTGTAAGAGAATATTATAGGTTGGTTAAATACGACGGTACAAGTCATTTGTGAGCAGCAACTATGCTGCGCTTAGGTCGTTTATGTTGGAAAGTCCGATAAAAGTTTAGTCTTTAACATAGAAATTCAATCAATCACATGGTTTTAAGCCAAGTTCCTTTATTAAATTTATATGTCTCAATGCGTTCCTTTTAAGAGGCCATTCATCATTAGTGTCTTTTCTTTCGTTTTTTTTCAGCACCAAAACTAAGGCTATTGCAATGAGTCACTCTTCATCCATGATTTTTTGTATTACCACATATGCACACTTTTTAATCAGTATGAACAATACGAGTATGTACTGCAATATTCTAATAAGAAGCCTGAGACTATACAGCTGATACATTTCTGAATTAGTTCTTGTAATTTTTGTGTTCTTTTGCGAAAGCTAGAAGACATGACAGCTGTTGTTACTTTTATATTTTTTGTGTCCAGAATATCAAATACAAGCCATCGTTGGAATTTTAGTTTTGTGAAACTTCAAGGGACCCTTGTCCAATGAGAACATTGACTACACCTACCGTTGTGCCAAAATTATTTGCCTTTTCTTTTCTTATGTAAGTAGTATGTATATGACTTCAATGTAATTGGGTCACTGCATTCTAAAGCTACTGAATATTAATACAATAAAGAGGTGCTGCAATAAGAGAAATAACATTTAAGCATCAACCAAGTATCCATGACTATCTGGAAAAATCACAGAAAATCTCTAAACGACTGACATCTGACCGAGCCTAGTTCCTTTGAGCAATTTATTTTCAAAAATGAACTTATTTTTATTGAATAAATCAGTTTTATAGTAGTTGAAGTTGCTTAGTACTTTATTGATATATTCCTAGTCCTTGTTTATAATATCGACCGATTTTGTTGGTCGATTTGAATGAAATAAACATTATATAATACAGGAAGCTTGATGCAATACACCAGAGAAAACAGTATTCAAATCGGTTAAGCCGTTTCTGAGATTAGCGTGCACAGACTAAAAGATGTTTGCGATTTTATATATGTACGAGGTTTGTTCAAAAAGTATCGCAATTTTTGTATTTCCGCAGGTTACGTATATTCGATTTTCTTGTGGCGTTTTGTTGGTACCCATGTCCCTCACTTATGCTGGCAAGGTCGGTCGTTTTGAATGTTTAGTTAATTTTTGACAGCTGTTTTACTTGCACTTGTTTCGATATTTGCCTATTTCAAAAAAATGGATCAACGAATCTGTATCAAATTTTGTGTAAAAAAACAAAATTAGGTGAGCGGACGCATTCTGAATGTTGACAGTGGCATATGGAAAAGCTACCCTGGACCGAAGCAACGTTCATCGGTGGTACAAAATGTTCCCAGAGGGCCGAGAAGATGTGAACGACGAAGAGCATGCCGGACGTCCGAGCACATCAACAACAGACGAAAACATTGATGAAGTGAAGAAAATAGTAGTGGCCAATCGTCGAATTGCCGTTAGAGAAGTTGCTGAGGACCTAAACATATCGATTGGCTCCAGCCATTCGATTTTTACTAATGATTTGGGCATGAGATGGGTCGCCGCGAATTTCTTACCAAAAATGCTCAATTTCGACCAAAAACAGCATCGCATCAACATTGCTAATGGACTCTGTCCGCGAAGACCCAAATTTGCTCCAGAGGGTCATAACTGGTGACGAATCATGGGTTTATGTTTATGACGTAGAAACAAAAGCTCAATCATACCAATGGAAGCTGCCGAATGAACCAAGACCGAAATCGAAGACGAGCCAAAACACGTGCAAGCAAAACAACTGTCAAAAATTAACTCGACTATCAAAATGGAATAAGTGAGGGACATGAGTACCAACAAAACGCCACAAGAAAATCGAAAATCGAATATACGTAACCCGCAGAAATTCAAAAATCACGATACTTTTTGAACAAACCTCGTATAGATAGATTATATGTGCATATAATCCTTTTTTTTCTTTGTCATTTAAAACGTAGCAACTTAAAATGATAAATGAATATTAATAATTAATATGTATGATGTCCTTTTTGAATTTAAACCTGATTAAGGTGAAATGGCATGAAGCCTACTAATGATTTCATCGTGTAATAACTGACTTTAGCTAATTCTTGTTGTAATGCAGTTTGTAGATCCTTTGCTCCTTTGTCTTCCATTTCTATAAACTTTGGTGGAGAGTGCCTCCCAAATATCTTTACAGGGTTCAAGATCCAGTTGTATAGGTGATCAGTCCAATACTAGAATATTTCTGTCTTAGTGACGTTTGCACTGTGTGTATTGGCGCTTTATTCTGCTGATATTCAGTGCTTGACTTAATGACCACTGGATAAATAAAGGATCATAGCTCAATGTCTTAACTTATCAAGAAGTAGGACTCTTCAAATAATTCATGAAAATTCCTATCATTACATATTAATGTATTTATCTGTGTCAACAAGTCAAAGTAACTTATGTCGAAATTCTATATTTTATACACATTTTGTGTTTTTTTTCCATATTTCTAAGTTGTTACACAAAAAAAATTATAGAAAATTAAATACATGGTAAATAAATTTTGTAAAATGTTTTTATAAAAGTAGATTTCATAAGCTTTCCAACAAGTTTAAATTGTATTTAGTTTATTTATTAAACAGCTTTAATTTCATTTTCTGTGCAATTATTCAGTCAGTCAGTCAATTATTTAGACTTTCAGTTATTTATTTTCCCATTTAGCATTTCATTAACTCTACTACAGATTTTCTTAAACTGTGCTATGTGGAACAATTCTTACATCTACACGTATGCGAATAGGTAGAATATGTTTCAAATTGAAAAAAAAAAAAAAAACGTGTGTATGTCAGTGTTCGCCCCCTGGCCTTAGTGGCAACCAATCAGCAAGGGATCCCATAGCAGTTCTTAATCTAAAATCTATCACTAATTAAGATAAATAGGCAGACAGACAGACAGAAAGGTTATATGATCCTATGCAATTTATATTTTTTTAAATATTCTTTACTTGTTGACACAGATATGATTCTAATTATGTAAATAGCATTTTTTTTTTACTAAACTCTATAAATAGTAGGTGATGATGATTTACATCAGCTGAAGTGAAATTGTAAATATTATGAGAGCAAAAGCATAATTGTAATTGAAATTGATAATTAGAAAGTAATTAAAAAATAAACATTTTCTCACATTTTCTTATATAAAAGTCATATGACGATTAAGTCATGTAAACACATTCATAATATAATCGAAGTTTTTGAACTTAAATTAAATGTACCCATTATGATGATGTTTTTTTTTTATAAATAATCGTTTCAACTAGGAATGATGCCAAGTAAACTTATTGATTGATTGATTGATTGAATTATTTTAATTGGAACAATTGAATTACTATTTATTATAATTTGATTTTATCAGTACACAAATCTTCTTTGAAATTGAATTGTATGCAATTTTTTGTTTGTTTTGTATTTCAATTAAATACAAAATTTACATAAAAAATATATAACTACAGAGTATATGATTTTGTTGTTTGTTTCTGCAGACTTTTCTGATTACCCAAAGAGAAAAGATTAATTTAATAGCTAAGCTTAAATTGGACACCCACAATTCGGCACCAATAGTCATAGTCATACAATATACTTACATGTATCTATATATGTATAATATATGTATATATTTCCATAGATATTTGCATAGAAGCACGCACTAAATTACGCCACACTATCTTCGGGTTAACCAGATTTTTCATTTAAATGAAATGAAACTCATTCCCCTTTATTTAAGTAGAATTATATTGTATTTTGGATCCAAACATTTCGTTCGTCGTTCTTTCGTTCGGTTAGCCAAAATGGCAATAAATGTTTGCTCAGTGCGAAAATTACCAACATGATATGATAAACGAAACAATGGAAAATGGAAAGAAAATGGCAATGATAAAAAAAAAAAAAAAAGGAAATGAAGACAATCCTAAAGATAAAAATAAAAAAGATTTTCGCACGCTGCGTGGCGTTTATTTGCAAATGTTGCCAGCTGCCTCCCTGCCTGTCTGCCTGTCTGCCCGTCTGCCAGTCCTCCTTTGTCAAAGTAAAGTATATGTAAAGTTCTGAAATAATATAAAAGTAAGGATAAAGGAACATTGTAACCAATCGTTCTCGCATCGCTCTCAATCAAATCGTTTAGGCAGTCAGGCTCACTGACAAACTGACTGACTGTGGGTCGTTGTCGTGCGACACACATTCAATGAAGACAGAGAAAGAAAGGATCAGATCAGAACTTCTATTGCCAATTACGTCTCGGTTATGGTTATTTCTGACTGTCTGGCTGTCGTCGTCTCTCGATTCGGTTTTTACTTTGCCTCAATAAAAAAGGATACGTGTAGAGTAAATGAATAACGTACGATTCGCCATGGTTGTGAAATAACTGAGAATTTCATTTGCGAATTTCTTTGAAAATTTTTGCGTGCCTATAAAAGAAAGTCAGAATAAAGTTAACGTTAACTGAAAATGCTCTGATTTTCATTCTTGTGTGCCACGATAGTTCCTTCGTTCGTTCCATGAGGATGCTCCTTTTCCTTTTCCTTATACTTAGTACATACTATGTAATGCAATGTAATGTAATGTTATGTGGCGTGCCAGGAATCGTGCGTGCGTCGGCTATAAATTCGCAAATAAATTTGTAATGCTCTAAAACGATTGACAAAATGGGTCTCCAGTCTCTTGTTGGTGCTGTTACTGAGCCCTGTCGGGTTCATTTTGATTGAGTTGTTCATGCTACTTACTACATAAAATAATATTGTATTGTAAGAAAAGACTGCATGAAATTGACTTTAACAGAAGCAACAAATAAAATACTATAGTAAAAGTAAAAGAATATAAATGTATATATTTTATACTACTACTTCGAATGTATCTCCAACTATTTCAATACACATCTACTTACATATTGTAGATACACTGACACCCACGCGTATGTTATGTATGAAAATTGCCATTTGGAAATGAAGAAAAAAAAAAAAATGTACTTATATGTACAAAGTGAATTGCAAAAATTGCCACCAAAGCAATTGTGGAGAGGAAAAATCCATTTCAGGTTATCCGCGAATTTCAATCAGTCCCGAGATGTTTAAAAATGTAACGAGAAAGCAGGAATTTATATATGTACATACATATATCTAGATATAGATACAGATAGATATGTGCGTGTATCTTATTGCCAAGTGTGGGTGTATGCGAAAGTGGGTGCATGCGGAAATTATGTGTGTTTGTATATAAAAATAAATAAACACAAAGAGAATACGTGATGCAACTGACAAAGCAAGCAAGCAAGTCAAACCAAACCAAACCAAGCCAAACAGCAGACCAACCGACGGAACAACTGAGACACAGAGAAACTGACAGACAGATAGACCAACAGACAACAAGAAAGACAGACATGCAGATTGCTCGACATACAGACAGACAGACAGATGGACAGACAGAGAAAAAGTCAGATAGACAGAAAGGTCATAAAGATTACAGACGCATTGAGCACGCAAAGGGAACCAAGCGCCAATAATGTAACCAAGTGGAAGTGGAAAAGTAAAGCCAAAGATTTTATAAAATGTTGACAACAACAACTTAATAATAATGATGATTTTTTTTTATAATAATAATGATCACGAAGATGATACTGATGTTGGTGTTGATGATGATGGGAATGTTCAACTTCAGCATTCAGCATTGGCATTGGTGACAGAGACAATATCATCAACATAAAAAAAAAAAAAAAATATTTCAAAATGAAAAACATTCCTGTGTTCCCATGTTCAACAGAATTTTTAACAATTTTTCACAGTTTTCAGATTTATAGTAGTAAAAAAGGAATAAGATAAGATGATGATGATGAGAATAAGTTAACGTCACTTAAAAATGAAATAAACAAGTGAAACCAAATACATATTAATTGTACTTTTTTGAAATTAAAGTAGCAATGATATATGATGATGATGATTGGATTGATTGAATTGAGGTTTATGGTAGGCAAGAGTTACTCCACTCTATATTCTATATAATAATAAGTATAATATTTAAAATCAATATAACCAACAGCTGTCAGTATCTAGATACACACATTGAATTTACGTATCTCATGTTTGTAAGTAGCTGATTTGTAAACAAAATAAAATAAAATAAAACAAAACACAACACATTCTCACTTGTGTTTTGCCAACTTTTATTATTGGTTTACATAAATATAGAGAGAGGGAGTTAATTATCATCTTCATCATTATCATCAAAAATATAGTGATGTTGTATTTGTTATTCTTTATGTCTTGTGTAGTACATATTTTATTATTTTGAGGCTCAGGAACATTAAATCATTGGCGCCACTTTAAAAAACATTTTCCATACTTTCTTGTGTTGCATGTTACTGCTGCAACTTGCTTTACATTACACAATCTAAAAAGACTTTGCTACAAATTTTATGCGATTTTCATCTCATTCAACTTTTATTAGATTTCTTTATAGTAAATATTTTGTATCTTTTGCAAGAAAGAATATTGAAATTGATTCCAGAATATTCAACCAGATAGTCATTCTATTACGCACTCACTCGCTCACTCACTTACTCACTCATTTCCCTGCTTATGGTATTTGTGTGGAACCTTTGAGGCCTTTGAAATTATTATGTTGTTAATGTTGTTGTTGTTGTTGTCGTTGTTTGTTGTGCCTATTTTACAGATCGTAAATTTGCCCCAGCACATTTGGGAAAGTATAAATAAACAACTTTTTAACTTATAACAACAATGAAAATTGAATTTGAAATTATCACTGAAACATAAAATCTACACTATTCTACTAAATCTATTAGATTGCATATGTTTAGTTGAGAAAACAATTTTATTATTTTATCAATCAATTAGTTAATGATGTAAATAAATCAATATAAATCAATAGAAAGCATTAAATCTTCTGAGTTGTTAATACTATTTAAAAATTACAATATGTAAAAAATTGATTCTCTTGAAAATTATATAAATTTTGATATAAGGTAAAGGCAATAAAGATTTTGATTTTAAAGAGTTTGGAGTATTTGTAATGGTCACAATGGATTTGTAAATACTTACTCCAAAAACAGGAGTAACCTTTACCTAATAAGTCAAAACAGACTGCTCAATTATAGGTGCCACTTGCGACCACATTGGAGCCTTTCCCAATATCACCTTTTTTTGATAATGATATTTTGAATATGGTTTCACCATTTATTTTGTCGGTAGTTGCCTCTCGGAAACAAGTTTTCTCTTCTAAAGAGTCTTCCGATACCTTCCTGTGATGATATTAACAGGTTTATTGCTTCCAAGTCAAATATCATGGTTAAGCTATTTTACATTTACACTGCATGACGAGTCGTCATTCATTGCATGGGCCATTCAAATGTTAAAATAGACTGAATGGCAGCCAAAATTGCCATGCATTAGCACCATGCTATTTAAAATTGTCATTTTGTCATTCGAATGGCTAAACTATTTCTTCTCATTCAAATGAGAACAGTGAATGACATGCATTTAGACTTGTGGGTTCTGCACTCCATGACAGCACTCTATGTCAACCATTCACACATCGATGTCATTCTTTATGTCATTTAAGTGAATACCAGTAATCTCCATCCCTGACATAAAATAAAGGCAATATGTCAGGCAGTTTAAATGCATCTTTAGTTTGGAAAAATTCAATTTTTCACAACCAAGGGATATTTCGTCGTTTAAAATTAGCTTGCCTTCCGAATCATTTCCCGAAGTATGTAACTTTAAATATGGTTGTTTATCAATTTATTCAGAAGAAGAGGAATATATCGGACACTACTTATATTACTGCCAGTACATACTACTTCACCTTCGGCTCCAAGCACAGCTTCAAAAACCTAGTTTCCTGCCTTCATCAATATGTTAGAAGATTATTTTCCAAGCTTAACAATTTGTATTACGATAGATTTTCTTTAACGCTATTATCATTGTTTTATTCTGGAAGACATGGCTTACATCTAATGTTCTCATTAAAGAAGTTCTTGGCAATCATTTTGCACTTTATAGACATGTTTGCCAGTTGCTTCATTATTACAGTTTAATGAAATCTCATCTCTAAATTAGACTTTTAAATTGCTCGTATGTTATGCGCTGCCATACCATTCATCTTATTGAATTGAAATGTTGTGAATGTCTATAGTTGGTTCCCGGCTTGAACATAGGATAGTTTTTTTTTCCCGATATTCAAGGATATTCAAACAACCCCAACCCCTATAAGTATATTAAAAAAAAAAAAAAAACTAACATAGAACTTTAATTTCCTGTTACTAAAATTGTTTTCTTTGATGATACTCAAAGTGTAACAGATAGAATATTGTGACGCTATGAAAGGAAACAACCCATGCGAAACAGGGTTGGGTACGCTAGTAAGTTATAGAAGATATTCTAATTTAGTGGATTCAAAAAAATTGTAAATCAATTTGCTAGGATTTGGGTTGCCTAGGAGTTCTATTATGTTACAAAGAGGGCATATATCATTGTTGAGACCGCGAATTATAAGTGTCAAACCATCGATGGTACTATCAATAATATCGTTAGTTTTTGTTTTTTAGGGTTCCGTACCTATAGGGAGCTAACGGGACCCTATTACTAAGCTTACTATGTCCGTCCATCCGTCCGTCTCCTGCACTATCTCATGAACCGTAATAGGTAGAGAGGTGAAATATTCACAGAGTGTGTAATTCACTTGTGTGTAGAACGAAAAATACTAAAAATACACATTTTTAGAAGCATTTTTCTTTAATTTTATCTTTTGTAGTATACTTTTAAGCTGTTAATTGTAGTATACTTTTGGGCTGTTAAATATGCACATAAAAATCTTATACGATGGTACAGGAACCCTCCGTGTGCGAGTTCGACTCACACTTGACTGATTTTTTAATTATCGATGAGTATTGATATTTTTTTTTCAAACTATTGGAAACTATCGATGGTGAGACTATTGATAGTTTGACACCTCTACCGCGAAGTAAGTGTTGATGTACATGTTAGTAAAGGTGGGCTGACTGAGTCGGAGGTGGACAAATAATTTTATTGTAAAATTGAGTAATGGCTCCTGGGTTCAAATCCTTGTAGTGATGGCTAGGTTTATCCCATGAAATCCGGTCTTTCTCGCGAATATGTTGATGGTGTGCAGTGGTTCAGTTAAGGCGATCTTAGTACGGGAGTTAGATAGTTCATTGCCAAGTGTTTTGGCATGGCCAGGAACGCTCATGACTTTAACATGTTTGTGGTAAATAAGTTGGTCGCGGATATAATCTTTTAATATATAAAAATTAGTGTTTTGTTTGTTCGTATATTTTGCGCTGCAATACCGTTCATCTTATTGAATTGAAATATTGTGAATGTGTATGCTTGGATCCCGGCTTGAACATAGGATAGGTGTGGTCTTTTATTAACTTATCATTTATTTATTAAATGCAGAGCTGAAGGCCTCGATGCTGGTGCTCGTAATGTAGTTTGTATACTAAGTTGGAGTCAATATTATAATTAATTTTAATAAATAATAAATATTTATTAAATACATCGTGTTTGAATATAATTTTGTATTACGATGCAATTGTCATTGATAGATTAATTAAATTTGAAAAGTTGCATTACCTCCTTCTAGTCTTGGGAAGAAGTTACGTTTCCTTGTCCATCCACTTTAGTGATAAAAATTGTCTTAATTGTTAAAAGTAAAGTGAAACTCTAAGAAAAAATATATACTACAATACATGTAACTGTTATTTTGATATTGATGAATATTGATTAAGACTTTTAAATTGTCCCTTTAAACACTCAGAATAAGTTAGAACTCCTTTTCTCCATCCTCTTTAGAAACATCTAATAATGTATAATGTCAAGAAAGAAATTGCTTTTCTGTTGTAACCATAAACACTTTATTGAATTAAAATCTGCGACTTTCTTATTTAGACTTATAGAAGTAGTAGTAGATCTGCTGGTGAAACCAAAAGAGAAAAAAAAAATGTGGATAATTAAAAAAAATGAAGGAAGCAGACAAGCGAGGGGACGGAATGTGAAACCAGAAAATTTTAAGTATAAGAACCAAAAGTAAATATTTTCTAACTTGTTAACTTGTGAATGTCTGCTTAAGAAAGGACAAAAGGAACAAACGAACGAACGATTTCACTGAGACTGACTTGCATTCGACGAACATTTTTAGGCTGTTTAACATAATTAAACAATTAAAAAGATACCCCATCTTAGCTGATGATGATGATATTTTATGCGTTGTAAAATCAACAGACCAAAATCGAAGTTACAGACACAGCTCAACACTAAATGAAAGCATAGAGAAGACATAGAAGGATGGATGGTCGATTCTTTAGTTGTTGGGATGTTGTAATGATGATGATGGTGAGATGCTTTTTTGGGGAAAGCCGCATTTACCGCGAAACGAATCAAACTTAAAAGTGGCAAATGAAGAACGAAAAAAGAACGTACAACAATAACAGAAATGGAATGGGAATGGCAATGGCAATGACAATGGAAACAAACAATGTTAAATTGAAACAAAAGCAAACTGCACCCAACAGGCAGCATTTAGTGAGTTCTTTTGAATGCCGCGACTCATTAACTTATACCAGAATACAATGTAGTAAGTCCCATGCCACTTGTCATCCTGACATTTGCACGTTGCTTCATTTGCCATTTATTCATTTCATTCATTCATTCATTCGTTTTTTCAGTCTTTCTTCATTCATTCATTCATTTGTATTACAAAGTGCGAAAATTATCATTATCACTTGGGTGCGCAATTGTTTCTTTCACTTCTACAGTTCCGAGTGACTTATTCTCATAGTTCAGATGAGTTCAGTTGGTTTGGTTTCGTTTGGTTTGGTTTGGTTTGGTTTGGTTTGGCTTTGTCTTTGTCTGTGGCAAAGAGCTTTGCCATCCGCCAAGTACAGGATGTGGTAACAAGTCGTTCGTCCTTTAGCTGCGGCGCGTACAATTGTTTGGCTTAATTAACAGCCTTTGGCGCCTTTACTTGGCTTGGCTTGGTTTGTTATTGCCTGCCTTCGTCAACTTTTAAGTTACTACTGTCAGTAACTGTTTTCTTCTTTTTATTCAGTTTGGTTTTTTTTCTCTTTGTCTTGGGGGGGTTGATTGGTTGGTTATTTAGTTGGGTTCGGTTGGGTTGGGTTGGGTTGGGTTGGGTTGGTTATGTCCCTCTTCGTACTAATCATGAGAATTAAAAATAATTAAAACTTTTCCTTCTTTCAATTCAATTCATTTCATGGTATGCTTTACGCTTTTGCTTCTGTTTCTGTTGTTGAATAAACTCTTTGCACTGCGCCATTTCATTTCTAATTGAAACTTGGTTTGGGTTCCTTTCAGTACAGTTTTACCACCCTTTGGGAACATGATTAGATACCAAAGTGAGCTTGAAAATGTAAATGGAAATTTCAATTTCTTTGAATTATTTACCGCGAACACTTTTTATGGCGCCGTCAAAAGAACACAACACTACAACAACAACAACGATAGCAATCAGTGGAACCCGCAAAAAAGAAGAAAAAAAAAAAATTTAAAAAAGAAAAAAAAGTCCTGCAAAAGGATATATTTTATGTACAATAAATGTACATTTATATAAAACCGGAAATGCTTTTGATAAAAGAACAGTGGCCTTTGAATAAATACTTGAAGTTGAACAATCCTCCTCTATATAGTCATCCATCTATTCTGCCATCTATGTAAGTATATTGCCATCCATTCATCCATCCATCCATCCGTCCATCTATCTATATAATCATTCGTGTGTCCTTCAGCTTGTCTGGCTGACAAAGACCTGTTAAAATAATGGACGCGGTTTAATGATGCTCAAGCGATTTTAATCACAATTTATGTGAATTTATTCTAAAAGTAGCACAGTGGACATTCACCTACATAAACTTTAAATGATAAATAACAAACAAAATGAAATAGAATAGAATAGCGTAGAATATAAGATTCGCAATGAAATTTGTCCCACTGTACTTTTATCTTGAATGAAAAATAGGGTCTAATAAAAGATACAACTTCAACTTCAATACAATACAAGAATAGAATAGATTTTAACAGAAAAGGCTTAAAACAAAATTACAACAAGTATCAGGAGAGGAAAAAGTTTCTTTCGTTTTATTATTTTTTTTTTGTTTTTTTTTTTGAGGCTCATTTTCAATGCTAAGTAAAGTGTTATAAAGGTGTGGGCGCCCAAAAATATGCAAACACCTTTGAAAAGTGTAAGCGTTTCTTTCATTCTTTGAAAATAAATCTTAAATGGGGTTCAACGCTGTGATTGGGGATGGGGATGGCGGGGATGATGAAATGGAAACACTTCAAGTTAAAACAAAAGCGCTTATGTTAAAAGTGGATAAAGTTAAGCTAGATAGGCTAAGAAAAGGCTTGAGAATGAAATGAAGAAACACTTAATGAGTTGAAAATGTTGATAAAGATAATAATAATGAGCATTTCGGTGTTGATGACGATGACGATGATGATGATGATGATGATGATGCGGATGATGAATACAAAAAGTTCATTGCTATAAGAATGATGAATATGCTTAACATTAAAGTAAGTAAGTGAGATGAGTAAAATGAGAAAGTATAAAAGAAAGAAAGGCAAAGCCTTGAGCTTGTTAAGTCCTTAGATAAATTAATGCAACAAGGAATAAATACTTATTTATGGCATTTTGTTGTGTAGTCTACTTTGAGGCGCATTAAGGTAAATGAGCGGTATTGACAAAGCAACCAAGTGACATGAATAAATACAATGGCAATGGGAATGACAATGACAATGACAACGCAAGCAGTCAGACAGACAGGTTAAGGTGAATCGCCAAAATAGAAGGAGTTAACATATTGTAGTAGCACAACAGGGAATACTATGTGGGAACCCGACTAAAGGGTTACACCTTTGCACCCCACAGCGATGGAAAAATACTTTACTTTACTTTACTTTTTTTTCTTTTCTTTTCTGATTTGTTTTCCTTTTTCTTAATCATGTTTTCTTTTTGTTTTGTTTTGTTTTGTTTTGTTTTCTTAAGTTTTGTTGGGGAGTGGGAGAAGCAAAAACAGGATTAAACGCATAGTTAAAATATTTTGTGGCACTCGAGGCAAGTTAAATAAACTCTGAAGCGTATTTAAGTCGAGAAAAGGAAAACAAATAAAATGAAGACGTAAAATATTGTCAACTGTCTGTCATCTTTGCCGCCAATAATGAGTGATCATCGGTGCACCTTGCAAAAATCTTATTCCATACAAAAGTGAGTGATTCGCGCGCCGTAAGATCGTCAACATTATCATCAGATGTATCAAAAGAACCAATATCATGTATAAAGCTGATGTAAGTAAACAATCTTAGCAAAAAGCAAGAAAATCATCGTAAGCGCATTAGAATGCAAGAGTAAATAACAACGAAAAGATGTCATGGTGATTGGTTGGCATCCATCCATTCATTCATTGAACTCCTGATCTTACTCAACGGTGCAGACATTATCGCTTGTTAAGGCAACTAATCGATAATCAGGGTAATCAATCTCAACTTGTTCGAACAATATTGCTACAGGTTCTTTGCCATTGCCATTGCCATTGCCTTTCTTGATTTGCTTTGCTTCGCTTTGGTTTTGTTTTGTTATGTTTCGTTTCGGTTTTATTTTTATTCTATTGAGGAAAGAAGTATCGCTTACATATGCAATTTTCCCAGGCTCATGAACCAAGAGATGAGATACAAATACTACATAAAGGACAAGACTAAAAGAGAGTGTCAGTGTCCTTTTCTCTGCCGTTATCTAAGTGCATTGACAAACACACTAAGCGGATGATCTTTTTGCGCACGGTTAACTATTTTGTCCGTTTGCTTTCCATCTTCATTCATTTATTCCGTCGTACATTTATTCATTTACTTTGGCTTATTGTTCATTGAGATTGATTCCTTAAGCGGCACCTTGAGCAGTGACAACGCCAATTTAAAAAAAAAAAAAAAAAAAAAACTAAACTGATGATGATTACCTTTCTTCTCCTAGGCCTCTTTGACTAATCTTCTTAGGTCTAGTTGTTCGTTGTTGGAATCAAAAGACACCGTTCATTGTTGATTCAACTATTGCTACCGTATGTGATGATGCTTGATATCATGGTCACATGTGCACAAGTATGTGAGTATATACTATATACTATAGAGATGTGCGTGCGTATGAGAATTTTTAATTGATTTAATTGACAAATGCAGATTTAGCTTGACAACACCCACACAGACCATTTCTATTTTTACGTTCATTGACAATTCTTATTGTGTAATTGTTGGTGGACAATATAGTAATTGTTACATGTTATGTATCTTTTTACGTATGTATTTCGGATATCTTCAATTTTTACAGAGATTCGAGATTTTTCTGAAAACAATAAACAATTTAGGCAGTGTGTCAGCCAAATTTGGAAAATATAAAGTATATGTTAACCGAACTCAATCATATTATGTATTTTGAAATAACTAACATTAAGTATTGTACCTGTAAACATAATGTTTTACATTGCTTCTATGACAATTGGCACACATTTAAATGCCTATAACACCAAACGTGGTTTGTGTTAAATTTAAGGTAGTTTTACACCAATTGCCAAATTGTCATTATTATAAGTAAAATGTGATTGCATAATGTGAATGATTGTCAGTCAGTGTGATAGTCAAATGACCAATTGTCAGTATTGATAACTGTGATTATCAAAATGATTACAACTGCAATGTCAACACTGTTTCTAGCGATTATAAATATGATTGGCTGTGACTGTCATTCATTCTTTTTTATGATTGAAAACAGACAAATGATATTTGACAACACAAGGATCGCCCAGTGGCCGAAATTCGACTACCCCGCCAAAAGAAAGACAAAAAAAGTATTAAATAGAAGTGGTTTGTGTAATGTGTGTTTTTTTCCCTTGTTTTTACCCCCAAAATATACATTCTATAGATTTTATTTAAAAAAAAAAAAAAACATATTGTTCACATTTACAAATGATTATCTATCGAATGGTATTTATTTTTTATTAAAATCGATTAGATAGTTTAGGCATAAAATAGATGACAAATGATGCGTTCTCGTATTTGTATTATGATGATATATTTGAATGAAGAAATTGAATGATTGCCGGCATTGAGTAATCTTTGTCCGTTTTATTATCAATCAGCACAGTGTGTAGAAGTATCAATACTTTTTAGTCACTGTGGTCAATCGATTGGCAAGACCACAGTGACTAAGAAGTATTGATACTGCTACACACTGTGTTGTTCTTGCCAATCGATTGACTACAGTGACTAACAAGTGTTCTTACTGTTCGATTGGCAAGAATTTTTTTGTCAATTGATTCATCACAGTGTTTGGCCATTTTAAATGATTAATTGGTGTGAACGCAAGGTATTTCTGACTGCCATTCTAGAAATCTTGTCAGACGAGTGCAATCTGTAAATTGGTATAAACCTATCTTTAGTCCTTTTCTAACATTTACTATTTATATAGTTTAAGTTAAGCTTAACTATTTATTGATCGATTCAATTAATTACAATATAAACAATGATTTCATTGAAAACACTTAATACTATTGTGCTACCTAATTATTTCTACCTAAAGATTATGATGAAGAGAGTGCGCGGCTATTGCTACTGATGAAGATGCTTGCCTTTTTGTGCGTTTTACCCTCTGGTTTTGGGTCGTGGTGGGACTCATGGTTTTTGGGTAGCCAATTATGTAATTATGTTGTCACTGAAACCATGGAAGCGACGCGAAAACTCTTTGCTGTGCCAACACGAGTGACAACAAGCAACGAGTGTGGCAAGAATGTTGTGATGCGCATGAATTGGTGTAAAATTGATAAACGATGCTTGAGTTAAATGAATATGGGGGAACAAATGCCAAGGCATTGCACAAACAACACTTGCAACCAAATATCTGACAGACTAACAGCCACTAAAGACAACGAACGGTCATTTCCTTAAAACTTCCTTAAAATGCATTCACAATTGACAACAGAAGGGATGGTTATTTATTTATCCATGCAAGAAGTTGGACGGACTAATCATCATCATTTATTTTATAACTCGTTCACATTACATAGTACATACTTTATCTCTCTCTCTCTCTCTCTCTCTCTCTTCTCTACCTCATAAACCTTTTTCATGGGCGGGCAACCAATAAAGCAGACGTTGTTATACTACAAAGTAAGTGTATTTATTACCAAATGCAATGCAACTCGATGCGGTTGACCAATTTTTAGTAATAGACAGTTTGGACAGACTTGGACAGAAAATAACAACCATATTGTATTATTGTATTACCAGCCGTAAAGTATTCCAATAGCAGTTAATTAACCCACCTAGAGAAAAGAAAATATATATACTAAAAGCAATCAAATGGAACTGTTAATATTTTGTATTGTATTTCTTATTGAAGCGTTTCATTTGACAAAGCTTAAGATCTATAAAAAATATAGTACTTTATTAATTGATTCACATTTATCAGTTTACGTTAGATTTAAAGAAGCTTTGCTTTTTATCTCATGTAAAAAAAAGGTGTGGTTGTGTCGGAACAATCTCACATTAAGGCATGCCACATTATTACGCATTTAGGCTTACCAACTCATCATCATTATCTATTTTTGGTTAGATGATGTACATGTATTTTATAATTAGAAAATTTTTCAACATAATACTACGTGTAATTTCATATTTATAATTAATTTTTTTTTAAAACTCAATTGAAAAGTTCTTAATTATAAACTTTCAATTTAATTGTTTATGCTTGTTCTATGTAAATTTTTATAAGGTTATCGATTATAAGTAAGTAATTTATATCATTTATGCCTTCTTCTCAAAAATATTTCTACTAACAAAGTTATTAGTATTTACTTCTAGTTTTACCATTCTTAGTAGCAACTGACTGAATGAGAGTGAGCCGGCAGCCAATGTACTTTTTTATTCATTTTGACATATTGACGAAGAGGAAATGTCACGTCACGTCGTGTTTTGCCGCACACCTCCAATTTCCGGTTCATTGAGCTGGCACTGGGTGGCAACCAAACTAGTCAGCTTGTCAACCAGTCATCCATTGATTCTTCTTGACTCAAATTCGACTTGATTCAATTCGATTCGATGCGATGCAATATGCCACATAAATCAACTACAAGTCGAAAGTGAAATGCTTGCCAATAATTTTACGCATAAAAAGCAAATTGAAAGCAAAATAATCTCAAGTCAACTAAATAGTACGATATTTTCAGAAAGTTTTGAGAAAATGTTTCATCAAATTTGAAAATAATATACACCTGAAACATAATAAAAAGAATTATAGGTAAGGTTAAATTAAATTCAATGAGTATTCTGTTCTGTTGTAATGCCACTGAATTTTGAAGAGGATTTATCGAATTTTTTCAGTTATCAGAATCTCATTTGCTTAAATAGATGAGAAACTCCCAATACAATAATTCGGGAGACAAATACTTTTCATATAGTACATATAATATATCTATAATTATATAATATTGTCTAAAGGAAAGTAATGATCTCCAAAGGAGTTTCAACTTGATATGGAGAGTGCACGAATATTGAGAATTCTATTGATATTTGAAATATACATATAATCGTACACCAAAATTCACCACCATTTTTTTTTTTGTGTTTTGTGATTTTTTAACCCAGTTACAATATTTCAGTGGATATTATGGAAAACGCTAATGTGACCCAACAAGGACAACAACTGCTGCTCTTTAAAATAACCAAATGAAGTTGAACAACTCACTATGGAAAGGAAATTAACACACAACAACCCACAAAAGGGGTTGAGACTATAATGAACGAAAGAATAAACAAAAAAAAAAAAAGGGACGAGGAAGCGAAAGCGATGTAGTGTATTGTAGTAAACAAGCAGGGAAGCAAGCTACCACCCAATAATAAGGAAAACTGTAGCCAAGCCAATCTACCAAGCCATCATCCGATTCTGTTACACATTTCCCATTACCCATGCCCGCCCACCCAATGGACATAGACTGACTGAAACTCAGTGCGCCTTAGCATTACTTCATCGTACTTCGTTGCTGTACTAAGTACAATAGTGTGTTCGTTCGTGTGCACTCGTTTTGCTCGACCAATCTTAATGTTCGTGCGGATGTCAAGCAGGCAGGCACTCGGGTCGTGTGTGTGTGGGTGTGTGTGCTTTTAAAAATATCTTCTTTTATTTTTGGTTTTGAAAATATTGTTGTACTACTACTATGTAGTATATCTCGTCGCTACATGGTTGAGATTCTTTTTCTGTTATTTTTCGTGTGTCGTGTGTTTTTTATGTTTTTCTGTACGTTCTTTGCTTTCGTTCGTCCGTTCGTTTGTTTGTATGACGAGGGGTTTTTTGTTTTTTAAACAAAATGAAAGCAAAAGAAATACAAAAATTTGCTTCTGCGCAATTGTGGCGCCATCTTTGAAAATATCTGGGAAACTGAGTTTGCTTTTTAGCTTTCAGGTTGCGTGCGCTATTGAGCGAATGAATGCGAATGAATAAATGTAACGGAAAGATTTTATATAAATAATATGGATGCCATTTTTTAAATTCTACTCAGGGTTTTTTCTATTCCTGTTGGTGCTGTTCACATTGTCCTCATGAGGATGATGGTGATACTCGCTGGTGATGTTTCATTGATGATGAGATTCTTATGATGGCGTCGCACTTTAACAAAATGGTGTTTTGTCGTTATTTTGTTTAATGTAACGGTTTTTTGTGTGGAGCGCCATCTCTATGAATTTTTTGAATTTCTACTTGGTGTTAAGAAAAAAGCTTTTTTAAATGGAAAAAATGTGAGCTGTGAAAAAAGGCTTAAAGCCAAAGTGTTAAAGGTCATGAAGAATTGTTCAATGGCATGTACTCTTTTGCATATATGAAATATTATTTTTCATTCAGAATTCATTGGTATTGATGAACCTAAATTCAGAATTAATTGATATTAAATTATATAATATTATTTGGTATCTTTCATATTAATGGTTTATTAGTTTACTCTTAGTTATATTTCAATCTAATTAAAATAAACAATATTCTTTGTATTAGTATTTCGGAAAGTTTGCAAATTGTTAATGAGATAAATCAGTTATTGGATTTGAAAAGAGTCAATTAGTTACTTAGTAACAACACACTTGAATCTATTATCAATAGATGTTAAAGAATGAAGATGGATTTATATTTGGTGATGTGAACCTGATCTGCTAGATTTCGTTAACTACTGCCGGAGATACTTTCGGAGTTCCTTATGGCAGTCATCTAGGTCCAACTTTCTTTTCAACCTATTTATAAATGATCTTTCTCTTTCCATCTCACATTCTTCTATACTTTTATACGCTGATGATGTATAATTATGCCTCTCATTTAATGATGCTGCTTCTCATCTTAGACTTCAAAATGTTCTGAATTCAATGCACTCTTAGTTAACTTAACTAATCATTTATACCTTAATAACTCTAAATGTAAGTTCATGACATTTCATCGGGGTAAATCTCTTTTCTTATACTACAAAGATTTCTCTTTCTTTTTCTCTTGTGCGTCTTTTACTTGAATATTGCTCTTGCATTTGGTCACCGCAATATAAAATGTATCAAGATCGAATTGAGTCTAAAGTGAAATCCTTATTCCCATTTGCCACCTTTCTCTGGTTGGCTCCTTCTCATCAGTCTTCCATCTTTGGTGCATCGTAGAATAACTCTAGGCATTAATTTTCTTGAAAAACTTAAATCAGCTTAACTTTGGTATCCTCAGTCGTTCCACCAGAAACTTCATCCCTTTAGCCTATGACTGATGTAAAACTAACTATTATATTCCCTACATGATCCTTTCTGAGTTTTATGTACTTCTTATAATAAGTTTTATCACGTCCTCTCGCCTGAGATCTCGCCCTCTTCACTTAACATCATCGGCCTTCGCTGCCCTCGACTCTGACCACACATGGCTGTTAGAAGGGGCATAGCTAGCTATTTCGTAAATAAATTTCCCCCACCGGATTAGAGATTGTTATTAATTAAATTGAATTAAATGATATGGTTTTAAGTTTAAAACTAAAATAAAAAAAACATTTTTTTTATAAAATTAAATAAATTGAATTAAAATAAAATCAGATAAAATCAAATAATAAAAAATATAATTTATTTTTTATTTATTTGCTTTATTTGCGACCTATCGTCAACATTTGTATTAATTTAATTTATATAGGAACTCTGAACGGCAAAGCCGATTCAACCTTCGGATGTGTTGGCTGTTGTCTAGCAAGTTGACTGCAAGGTTATGTTCATGACAAAAAAAAAAAAAAAAAAGTAGAAGGTCGAAGGTAGTCGGACTCGCACACGGAGGGTTCCGTACCATCGCAGAAGATTTCACACAATGTATGCAAATTTGTTTTTATCGCGGAAGTGAAATATTCAACAGCCTAAAAATAAACTAAAAAAAAACTATGCACACATTTCTTGTATGGGGACCCCCTGTATTTTTTTAACTATATTTTATTTTTAGTAATTGTCGCTCTACACATAATTGAATTACACACTCTGTGAAAATTTCAACTCTCTACCTATTACTGTTCATGAGATAGAGCCGTAGTCGGACGGATTGACGGACGGCGGAAGCTTAGTAATAGGTCCCGGAACCCTAAATAATAAGAATAAAAAAAAAAAAAAAAAAATAATCAAAACAAAATTAACAAAAAATTAATAAAATAATATAAAAATAAAAATAGAATAAAATCAAATAAAATAAAATAAAAATTGAATAAAATCTTTTGTGCAAATTAATTACGTCCATAACTGAAGACATCCGAAGGTCATTGTGAATCTCAGAATTCCGATCATTCGTGATTCGACGCAATGCTTCATTTTGCAGAGTTTAAACTTTTTTTTATGCTCGATGCACATGCAGTGCCCCAGAGTTGGATGCCATAGGTCCAGGAGGGACTTTGGCTCAGGCTTAGTTGGCTGTTAGGTGGAAGTAACCACGCTAATTTTTGTAGCTTACCATAGCAAGCTGCAGTAGTGGATGAATAGATGTGTCTTTTCCATTTAAGACGCTTATCAAGAGTCATTCCTAGTTATTTAACACGGTCAACTTGAGGGATGGCAGTGTTGTTAAGAGTAACTGTAAGACAAACACCTCGTCTAAGTGTGAAAAAGCAATGGGCAGATTTACTCCAGTTTATACCAATATTCCACCTTTTTGTCCAGTGTGAAAATCGATTAAGATATTCCTGAACTTCATCCGTAGGCGTATCAATAAAATCAAATAAAAAAAAAAAAAACAATAAAACAAAATAAAATAAAATAAAATAAAAATAAATTAAATCAAAGCAAAGCAAAGCAAAGCAAATCTAATAAACAAAAATGTATATGTAGTACGATGGCATTATCAATTAATTCTGATGATTATAGAGCAGAGAACTTCACAAACGATATTAATATTAATATCAATATTAAGCTATCGACCGACCGTCTGTGCATAGACATGTGTCCTAAGTTAATAATTTATAAAACTGCAGCCACGATTTACAATTATAAGCAGCTTATATTCCAAAATCAGAGTTCTCAGATTACTTAAAGAGGTAGACCCCATACAACATAAGCTTAAGAGCTGGAATTCTTGTTGTTTGTTATGTGTTGTTTATGTATGGAAAACTGTTGTTTTTTTTTTTTTTTTCTTACAGATTAAGTGTAATAAAAAAATGTTAATTTCAATTCTACAAAATGCAAAAACTTTCTTGTAAAAGGTAGTAAATATACAGACTTTGCGGAACAGATGTTAATTTTTGCTTTTGTCAACATTATAAATACAATTTTCTGTATTTGAAAGAAAACTTCATAATATGATTATGAGAGGCGTTGATGGTTTTCTTATTAAAACAACAAACTCATGAGTGATTCTAATTACTTTAGTTGTTTGTGACACTTTCATCATTAATGAATTGGTAGGATAGGGAAAAGCATATACCATTACATGAAGGAGTCTGTTGCATAGTGTCTGAAATTGTTTATAATTTATATTGTATGTATGTATGTATGTATGTATGTAAGTATGTACTTACATAATTTGCCATGACATGATTTGGCTTAACGAAACCGCTTTAAATTTGCTTTTGACGTTTTTTGTATAGAAAACCTTCTTCTCACTTCATCACTTTAACTGACTCAACTGTTAGTGAAACACAATCTAACTACTAACAATAAAACACACAACACTGATTGTGTTGCTTTGTAAAGTGAACGAGTATCTATGCATGTATTTATGTACGAGTACTCGTATGTAGTATGTATATGAGATAAATTCGCATATCCGTAAAATGGAAAAGAGTAGTTTAGTTAGTCATTCAGTCAGTCAGAAAGTAAGTGAGGGTCAAACCTTTCCCATCTGTCTATTTGTATGTTTATTTGTCTGTCTGTCTGTCTGTCTGTCTGTTTGCATTTTTTTTGTCTGTGATGTGGTTACTTAGAATGTACTTGGTCACAGCAAGGAAGCAGGGAAGCTTTGTTGAAGTAATGGTAGTGGAAGCAGTTGTTTAAAGGAATCAAATTAAAACCGGAAACGGGTTAGCACTTCTTCTTGTCATGAGTCCATGCATACATATTTTGTTTGTTCTATCCTGTGCTGTGCTGTCCTGTCCTGTTCTGTGCTATGCTGTGCTGTCCTGTGATGCCCTGTTTTGAATTTGCTTTGTTGCAATTCCAATCGATTTATTTTCCAACAAGCAAAATATTGTAAATACTACGAGTAGAAACAATAGCGACATCAAAAATAACAACAACAACAACAACAACAACAACAACAACAACAAAGAAGGATATAATTTTCAACTTTGAACCTTTGCTCATTAAAATAAGCATGCGAGTATCCGTGTATGTGTAGTAAGTATATATGGGTGTCCTTTTAGCTTACAACTCATTGAAAAATAACGCAGGAATTGGCTTTTTTAATACCACTTGTTTTATTTCTTATCCTTTTACTTACATTCTCTATACTATACTATACTATACAATATATACAATACATATAAAATGAGTCCAATGAGTATGTGATCCATTGTTCTTGTTGTTTTTGTATATTTAATTTTCGTTTTTTTTTTTTTTGCTTTTTTTTTGTGTGGAAAATCCTTTTTAGAGAATTTGCGAAAAGAACGCATTAATTTTCTTTGAAACCCTTCTTTTTCTACATATTTAACACACTTGCATGCATGCTACTTGCGTGGTTGTCGTTCAGTCCTTTTTGCTTATCCTTTCACCCAAACGCTTTTACGTCTGGCTATTTGCATGTATCTGTATATATATATATATATATATATATATATATATATATGTGTGTGTGTGTGTGTGTGTATTTTTAATGAATTTTTACACATGTTTCGAACACACAAAAAAAAAAAAAAAGGAAAACCCTTTCTTACTTTCTTTCATTCTTTTGTCTACTCATTATGTCGATATTGTTTCCAGTATATTTTAATTGCACAAATTGTTAAGAAGATTTTACCATAAGGATAAAGGAAAGGACCATTTTGGTTGTTGTTATTGCTAAATCATTAAATTTTGATTTACTTTGATTGAAAAACAAAAAAGAAAATAAAAAAAAAAAATACAAATAAAATAAAAACTAAGTTACAAGAAGACAAACGATCGTTTGAAAATCAATGCATGTTTCCGCTTCCGATTACAAATGTCCGAAATTCAATGCCCCTGACCTATTGGACCTCACAGATCAAACACAAAATTTACTGTAGTTTTTTGTCAGACATTAAGTAGACACAAGACCGACCGATCAGACTAGAATGATGTTCATTCTCATATCATATCATCCTACATCATTTTCTCACTTAGACAGTTAGGCGAATTGGTTGGTTGAAGTGGTTTTCATTTCAAGTGGTTTTGTCAGTCCACTTGAGGCCGCCAAGCTGTCTAGCATAGTATAACATTTGATCTCCGATCATCATCATCATCATCATCATCACCATCATCTGCTCTGCATCTTAAGACCTCACAGACTTTTTATACTCAAACAATGTCAGTCGGTTTGGCTACATTGACTTTGTTTTGTTTCAGTCGTTTATAACTCATGTTTGTGACACTTTTACAATTAATCCCAACTTCCTCTGGTTTATAGTAGTATTGAAGTATTTTCTTTTCTTTTGCATTATGCTTATGCTTAAGTGTTTGTCTGGTCTTGGCGGTCAACCATTGAATTTAATATATTCACTTTAAAGTACATACTACATATTAAGTACTTATGCATGTGTATTTGTTGTTATTGTCAGTGACAAGGATTAAGAGTATCACTTATCAATTATTATTCTTTTTCTTCCATTGATAAATAAATATTATGCGAATATTCAATGAGGATTTTCCTTTCAGTCATTCAAATTTATGTAATTCGGATAACTCTGTGTAACTATTACATATAAGCAGTACCTGAAAGTCCTAAGACCTCCTTCTTTTCATATAGATATATAATAAATTAGATTTTATATTATTTCATGTGCAATATACAAGTATTTGTTGAAGTAATCTGTTTCTTATTATTTTTCCTTTTATGTCACTTTGTGTTGATGTTTGTAGAAAATAGAATCATAAATCAGTAACCCTACTTTTGCCTTTTTGTATGTTTCGTAACAAAGGTTTTTCATCTGGAATTGGCCTCAGATTTAAGTTCGAATACATTCATTGCTGTCCTCAAACGATTCTTTGCATGTCGAGGATTCAGCAGCAATACATATTGTGACAACGCCACTTACTTGGTGAGTTGTGTGAGATGACGAATCACCTGCATAGGAAGCCGGCAAAGAAGAATCTATTAGTACCTCCCCATATTTTGGAGAACTTTGAGAGAGTAGTACCATAGTAGCCAAGAGACTTCTTGTACATTAAATGAACGGAATGGCATTAAACTATGGGGGAAATATCGACTCCAGTTGCTCAATAATAATTTCAGATGCCAATGATTTGGAAGTGCTAACTCCCGGACATTTTCTAATATTGAAGGAATTAGGAATTCATTACCAGAAGCTTCTAACGACGACATTCTAAAATTGTCTATGGTCAATCGCTACAAAAGAATTCTGGCTGTGCAGAGATGTGGCAAAGATGATCAAAAGAGTATCAGATATTACTTCAGCAAAGCATTAAGTGGTTCAAGGTGTGCAACAACGTGGAATTAAGAACACTGGTGCTTTTTGCGGAATACAATAAGCCAACCAATAAGCCTGACCAATGGTGCCTGATACGTGTGGTCGAATTGCAGCCAGGTCATGATGGACTTGTCAGAGTAGTGACGTTGAGGACCAAGTTAGGTCTGCTAAAATGTGGCATCCATAACATTTGCCCGTGACTTATCGAAATGGAATATCAAGAATTTGTTTAGAAGGAGATTTCAATTTGGGGAATATGTTTGCACCGAATTACTTTTATAGTATTAGAATTATTCTCTTTAATTTATGTATCTCTACTGTGTATGAAGTGTATGTTTGTTAGAATTAAATGTTCATGGAAGAGGCGCTAAGGGAATTTATTGAAAGCACTCGACCAGGATCACGGAACTAGCCCAGGTTGGAATTACCATATATATTTTTGGAAAATAATCAAAGCGATGATAATTTACTTGAATCTTATGACTTACGTATTTAGTTGAACAATACAGTATGGATTCCTTGTTTTCTATGAAGAACTTTACATACGAGTATATTAAAAATGTTAACAAATCGATTTGAATTAACAATGAACTCAATTCAAAATTGGTACTAAAGAAACAATGTAAACTTTGGTGAACCGTGAAGTTAATATTCTGTATTTTTATGTTTCATTTACTACTACTGTAGGCACATTTCTATTCCTTTTTCCCATCCTCCTTGAGATGATAATTTTCTTTCAAGTGTTTTATGTTTAGGTCAAAACAGAATTCTTTGCTAAAATGTGGTTCCTGTTTGCTTAGGGTTTAACTTGTGTCACATAATTTATATATGTCAAATCGGAACTTTGCATATTGAATACCAATAACAATAACAACACTAAGAATATTATTGATGAGTGACAAGTTTCAAAAGAAAAGCCGACAAGGTTTAGGAAAAAGGCAAACAAACAAACATATGAGTGAGTATGTGAAATGCAGAAGATGAAAATATGTTCAATATGTTTGTTATGCTATGAAGGAATTACAAAACATACATATGAATGTATGAGATGTTGAAATAAGAAATGGTTATTTTCATTCGAAAACTAGTTTTACTCATTTATTTTCTTTACATTTAAACTAATTATTATTTGTTTATTTATGCGGATAGAGAATGTTGTGGTGTCTTTTATTTTCTTTTTGTTTTGTTTTGTTTTGTTTTATTTTATTTTATTTAATTTTGTTTTGACTTCTAAGTGTAAGTGTAAATGATAGAAAGAAAGATAGAAAGCAAACAAATTTTAAGGAGATTCCGTCGAGTGATTAATTGCCTTAAGGCACACTGAGTTACTAGTAGTATATGGAGAAGATTGTTTTCTATACTCGTATATATAGTAGTTTTTTTAAGTTAAAATATACACACACACATGCACTCACGATAATATTAATGTGACAAACGCCATTTCTCTATTTTCTTTGGCTACTTTCTCTCTCCTCCCTGTTGCCTTTTAGTTATCATTACATTGCTAGTCGTTTCCTTTAGTCAATCTTCTTCTCTCATCTGTTTGTTGGTTCGTTCGTTGGTTGCTTTGATTAAATTCATTAATTACTTTTAGTTTGGCAAACTACAAACATCGCGTCGACGAGAAAGAAACAATTTTTTTTTCTTTTTAGTTTCATTTTATTAATGAGCAAACTTAAAATTTTCCAACACCCACACACACACACATGTCCCGCTGGCTCTTCTGTCTATCAGTTCCTCCAGGCTTCAAGAAAGCCACAGCCGCAGAGCATTATTTAAATTGCATGGATTAACGGGCGTAACTGTAAATAGTGAATGGGTCTGTTTGTTTGTTTGTTCAGAGAAAAAGGGAAGGAAGAAAATGCTTGTCTAGTTGGCAAGCAATTTCACACTTTCATATGTACCAACATGTGTGAGTTTATACGCTGGGCCAGTCAGCCAATCTATCTATTCAGCCATCCATCCATACATCCAACCATTCATCCATTCACTCATTTATCCACTAGTCAGGCAACCATGTCTCAAGTTACTTTATCAAGCTTCAGTGGGGGCTTCTTTTCCATACCTACAAATCATACATACTACTTACTATTTCTTCTCTTTTGGTCTTTACGATTCTGAAATTCTGAGTTCGCTGTCATTTTGACAAATTATCAACATTATTGGTAGCGACTTTGATGTGCTTTGGCAGCTTTAAAGTTTTTCTTTGTCAACTGATTAATGCGATAGTTTATTCAAAAAAGCGCATTTTAAGGGAAATAACGCGCCCTCATCACATTCTATAAAATGTGTGGATTCATGGGATTGGTTTGGATTGGATTGCTTTCGTTTGGTTTAGTTTGGATAGAACAAATGACAAAGAATTAGAGTGGTTAGTTGGCTTATCGCAAAGTTTTACAAAGATGCTTAGTATAAAATTACAAAAAAAAAAAAAGTTTAAAAAATTATTATAAAAAATTCTATAACTTCATTTGACACATGTTTCTCATTTTAGCCTTTCATTTTTATTAATTAATTTTAAAGAGCTGAAAGCCATGACACCTAGTGCTCTTCATATAAATTAGTATAAGAATTCATTTACTTATACTAATAACAATAATTAATTTTAATTAATTTTCAACTCACCACATATTATATTATGATTTGTTTGAAAGAGTTTGGGGTAAAAGTATTTATCAAATATTCACATTTGTACACAAAGTTACTTTGGCAGAAGCCTCGATGATTACGAATATTGACTGAATTAATTGGAATTCGTGGCACAAAAGCATTGCGAACTTTTTGCTGGGCACTCAGACTCTATATTTTGTTGCATTATCGACAATATGAATGCCTTCTATTCGTTGATTCCTCGCTCGCAACTTTTCACACAAAGCAAATTTACAAACATCCCAAACTTACAATATTTTTCGTAGTACTCATACATATTCTTGATCAAAATAGAGTTGTTTTTCCTTGAATGAAGCCATTTTATAGTAATAAATAATATTACTTTTCGCAGTTATCTCTTATATGGCGTTTTTATATGATGAAAAAAACAAGTGAAAATAATGTAAATCAGTAAAAACAGACTAACTTTGGCTATGCCGAAGTTTTAATACTCTTCACGTCCATCTTAGTGATCCTAGGGTCTTAAATTTTACATAGTTGGTAGATGATGTGCCAGACACTTACATTATCCAAATTTCAAGTCGATAGTACAAAAGGAACATGAATTTGGATCCTAGTTTTCCGATTCGGCCGATTCCGACAATTGTACTTCGCATGGTAAAAAGAAAGCTCCGTGCAAAATTACAGTTCTCTAGCTCAAAAACTGAGGGACAAGTTTGCGTACATACAGACGGACAGACGGATGGCTCGGCCCACCAGGAGCGCTGTGAAGAGTATTACAACTACATCATAGCCAAGAAGTCTTCCTTTTCTGTTTATTTTATATTTTTCCTTTGAAGCAATTTCGCAAAATAATTCTTTTTTTTTTTTTACATATAATTTCAACTACAAAATATTGTATCAAGATTGGTTTTGATGGTTAAATTCGAATTTAATGATTCTACCTACACTTAAACGACTTTTTTCTGGTTCCCGAGTTTTGTTTGCTGCACAAAATACTTGCTCTAGTACAGTCGCAGGTAAACATAGAATGTATTCAACAAACTTGGATATTTCTCTGTATTCACAATCATTTTTGTCTAAATGGTTAAACATTTCTATCTAGCGATTCTTTATAATACATTGTTTGAGCTTTTTACTGATGTAGTAGTTTTTAATGTATCTGAATTTGATTTGAAATTCTCATTCATTTTCATTTTCATTACCATTGTATAGATTAATTTTGAAAAATATGTGCAAACTTGCTCAACAACTTTTTCATGTTGGATTGTCTCTTTTCAAAATTGCCCAAGAATTTAAATACTTTTGGTGCACTAAATCAAGTATATTTTACTTCCAATCATAAGGTCTCTTAATAATAATAATATAGATAATTTTTATAATTTTAATAATTTCTTTAATTCATTTATTAATCTCTTTTATTGTTATATTTTTAGCATACATTTTATCAAAAAAAACTTTAGTAGACCGAGAAAAAACATCTCGTTTTGAATGTGGAAAATTAAAGCAATTTCAACATCAAAAACTAGAAAAATAATTGTAATTAAAAAAAAATCGAATTGAAAAAGGTAATCGTGATGAAGATTTGACCCAAATTATTAATCATCCAATTATTTTTCTGGTTTTTGATGTTGAAATTGCTTTAATTTTATCTATAATTATTATTTTTAAATAGTCAAATATAATAATGTGATCTATTTCATCGTTTATTTTTATTTTAATTTTATTAATAGGATTATATCACGAATGAAATCAAGGAATATTAAATTGATTAAACTAGGGTTGTAGTTAAAAATAACAGTTGCTTTTCATTTAAAAAGTATTGATTATTCAATCTACTTTAGCCAATATGAAGCGATAAATTGCAATTAGTTTTGACCTAATCTTAGGTAATATTACCCTTATTCTTTTAATTGAAACCAAAAAGAAGCGTTTCACTGTTAATAATAAAATGGAGTAAGAACTCCAATTAAGGAAGTATGGTGATCAAGCTGCTAATTTTTTTCTTTTAATGGTTAAATTCCATTTCTACTTCTATACATAAAGTTTAAAAAAAACTTTACATTTTCATTGTAAAAATAAAATTATTAATTTTTATAAATTACTAAATTTAATTATTAAAGAGACACAAACGACTTCAGCGTTATTGACTTTAGTAAAAAAAAAACAGCAGTGAATTTGAAAATTTAGGAAAGAAATTATTGAAGAAAACTATATTAAAAATTGAATTATTAAAAAAAGGAAGTATATATTTTTATTATTTAACATACTCGTAAATACTGCAAACAAATTGCTATTTACCAAATCAGTTTTTTTGTCATTCACCACGCGATCAAGCAGTTGTTTTGGTTCACAAACCAGTTCTTTTGCCATGTACCAATACTGTTTTCTGTTGAAGTTAATCAACTTTTGACGTTGCACCTTTCGCGACGAATTTATGTAACTCGCTGCATACGATTGCATACATTTCAACTTTTGTGTTTCACTGCACGAAAGCAGCAAAATATATCCTTCATCGTCAAGAGTTTGATTTTCTGCTGCAGCAGGTGGCGATAGAAATTAATCTTTTTACTCTGAAGATGGGAAAACGGTAGTGTAAGAATTATAAAAATGCAGTGTGAATGCAGTACAAATGCAATATTTTGGTAAAAAATACATTTCTTGTGGAAATCGTTGCATCACTGCAGATATCAGCGAGTCTAGGTAAGGTAGAAAAATTGCTCGCCGGAAGTATTCACACAAATATCGAAGGAAGGTACATGTGCTAATTCTAAACACTCTTCACAAATTTCATTGAATATAATCTCAGGTGCCGATCTGTGCTTTTCAATTAAATCCAAAATTTTAATTATGTGACCTCTGCATTTTATAATGTCTTTGTTTTTGGACTGCATGACATTCACAACTGGTTGAAGAAGATCATAATATTTTGATATTATGCACATACAAATTATAAAAACACTTTGTCCAGCAGCGCTATGCAACTGGAAGGCCACGTTCCTTGTGGCAGCATTACCTTCTGCGCTCAGCTTTTCTAAGCCTACAACTATTTCACAAAAGTGTTTTTTAAAATCAGTTATACTTTGGTACTTTTCTGCCCATCGTGTTTCACAAAATGAATGTATGTTTGGAGTAAATTTTCTTCTTACGACGGACTCTTTGAAAAAATTTATAATGTCCTTAATGGTTGCAATACTGTTTCGAATTTCTGGGACAGAATTTAGGTCATTGACAACCAAATGAAGTCTATGACTGGCACAATGAAAATATAAACATTTTGTGTACGTTTATTTTAATATTTTTTGTACACCACCTGTCTTTCCAGCCATCGTGGCGCATCTGTCAAAGCCCAGCCCAACGCATTTTGCGGTATCCAAATTAAGCTCTGCTACAAAGTCTTTTATAACTGCAGATATTGTTTTTGCATCCATCGTCGTTAGTTCTACGAACCCAACAAATTCTTCACGAATTATTAGTTCATTTTGGTCAAAAAATCTGTGCCACTTGATAATTGCTCTTTTCCGGCCAAGTCTGCAGTTTTATCTGCCAAAATACTATACGCAGTACCTTTTCTCAGATCTTTACAAATAAATTCTCGTAAAACTTTTCCTGCAATAATCAGTAACTCATTCTGAATACCTGGCGACATATAAGTTGCATTCTTTTTTCCTCCTTCGAAGTTTTTTTTTTAAAGCTTCATCGCTAGCTGATATTTTTAACATAACTAAATCATGTAAAATGCTTTTAAAAGCAAAGCTAGTAATTCAAGATTTAGTCTTCTTTTAAAGTATCTTAATTTTACCTGTATCATTTAGCTTTTCACGGAGCGGAAGATCGTGAGTTCCGCAAAATATAATAGAAGAAATAACAGATTTTAAAAAGGTTAACCAAAAGTATACTTGTTTGTATAAAAATGTATGATATTAAGTGCTGTCACCAACTTATTGGGTTTATATTTCTCTGATCTAATGCATAAATTCTGATGCCATGTATAAAAAAACAATAAATATCAATTTTCGAGTTATAAATTCTGCTTTTGTAAAAACTATAGCAATTTTAAAAGTGAAAATTGGCCAAAAACGACATTATCACAGTCAAATATAATGGTGAAAAAAATATGTGTTTTGTATAAAAAAAAAATAACGTTATCTTTTTCAATAATTGTGGTAAAACAATTGGGAAGTGCATAAAATATGAAAAAGGGAAAATTATCTTTTTAAATTTTTGGTATCACGCAATACATTCCAAGGCTATTTTTTGTTTCGACTCATGAACTTCAACTTCATCATTACTTAACATTCAACAATAGTCCCCCCTTATATTATCATATCATATCAAGATGTGATGAACTTTGAATGACGCTACCAAGAGCAATACAACGAGAATATCATGTGAGATTACATTTGGGGTTTAATAAGAGAAAGTCCAAACAAAAATAAGAAAACCACTAAAAATATTAATTTTTCAACTTGATTGTTTCTTATTTTCCATTCTTATGCTATTACTAATTATTATTCTTGAATTAAAACGAATATATACATTTTTTTATCCTTGAAACTCGATAAAATTTCTCTCATTTTTAGAAAAGCAGGTATTGATCGAAAAAAGTATTTTTCTCCTTATTAGTATCGTAAAAGACACCAATCTATGATATTCAGAAGTCAGAAACAAAAACCGTGTCGACTTGTGTTATTATTTAAATTATTGATTTTATCATTTATTTTGAAAACTTCTGCTTTAAAATGCAGATTAATAGGGGAAAATAAAATGGTGAATTATAGATCATCTTTAGAAGTTTTTTTTTTTTTGTGAAATTTGTAATTACACAATCTCCCCAGACTACTGAACCATAAAGCATGATTGGCGTAAAAATAGATTCAAATGTTATTAGCTTATTTTGAATGGACAGTCGAGATTTACGATTGATTTATTTATTACATCTTGTATACTTAAAGCTACTAGAGGGGAGGTGGCTATGGCTGTTGTGGCCTTCGATCAGATCCCTGATGGATTCCTACTATAATGGGAGTAGGGTTTGATGGTGATCCATTTATAACAGTATAAGAAAATCTATCTGCAAGGAATTTTTGTATTATATTTATAAGGTATAATGGTGTGTTAATGACTTAGAACTTGTGGATGAGTCCGTTATGCCATAGCGTGTCGAATGTGGCTTGTATGTCCAGCGTAACCATACCGGCGGATTTTTCGTTTTGAACGCTCTGCTTGACAAACTGCTTGAGTTTTGAGAAGTAGGTGGATACAGCTTAGCTGAGCTCCAAACCCAAATTGTTCGGTTGGAAGGATGCGATGCATTTTTAAGTGATTGTTAAGCCTTTCTTTGAGTATCTTTTCGAATAGTTTCGAAAAGAAACTAAGTAAGCTTATTGGGTGAACAAAAAATTGGCAGCAAAATTAAAAAAAAAAAAAAAAATTTAAACAAAAATAGAGTTTTTTGTCAAAACAAAATTATTAGCATTTTATTGTTTGCCTTAAAAGGGATCAGATCGAGAATATCCAGATGTCAAATTATATTATTGATTAAAATGGCAAGCCACTCGAGGCTACGCATAGCGGTGAGGCCATTGGCTCTAACAAACCAACAAGTGCTTGATATTAAAGAAAGAGCAAAGAGTAAGGAACTATTGCCACGCAAAAAAAAAAAAAAAAAAGGAAATTAATAATTTTCCATTCTTTTTTTTTCCATGTCTAAAAATTTAGAATTACGAATTATAAAAGCCATGATCGTAACTGCTGTAATATGTTCCGTAGCATTATTATTATCACTTATATTTTTTATGGTCTTTAAAATGTTCTTTTTCAAAAAATTAATGATTCAACAGGAGCCTAACCCATGGTATAAGTTGATATTAAAAAATATTAAGAATCAACTGAAAACAATGGTTATCTATACAATCAAAAAACTAAAATATTGGCTAAAGCCCATTGATCTATAATTTGTATTATATTGAATTATTAGTTAGTTGTTTAATTTGTTCAAATAAATAATTGTCTCCACATTTGTAAATTCATAGTGATTTCTTTAAAATTTTGAGGCTTAAAGAAATTTTAGAGAATTTTATAAAAGAAAGGTATAGGTTACTTCAAAATCATTCAATTTGGTGCCAAAAAAGGTTACTTTTGGTCTGTCTAATCAAAAAAACTGCAAATACATATTGTTAGGTATTTTTTGCAATAAGACTACATAAAGAGATATTTAATCCAATACTATATAGTTCATTGAGCCTCAGTGTGTGGTTGTTAGATTAAAAAAATATTGTTTAAGAATAAAAGCAACAATATTGCAATATTTTATAAAACGAAGCTGAAGGCATTTTTCGGACAAAGAATATAACTAAAGCCGGCTGGAGAATTGAATTGAATTAGATTGGATTGAGCTAAAATGAACTGAACTGATCTTAGCTAAGCAGAGCAGAGCACGCGCGAAGCGTATTTCCTGTGCAAGCGGCAGCGGCGGCTTTAGTGATTGGACTGATCCGCAATGATCCCATCACCATTTATTATTATCATTTAACATAGACATTGATCCTGAACACTGATCCCCCACATACACGCACACATACAGACTGACATACGTTGCTTGTTAGCGCCGCACAATGATCCGGAACTGTAAACAATAAATTCGTCCTTATTCTTTTCTCCCCCTCCATCAACCATCAACCATCAACAATTTCAACTAATCCCTAGCAGGGACTGACTGATTACTGAGTTTCTCGTTACTGGTGTGGCCTTTCAAATACTCGTTAATTGATTTATTATCCCCGCTTAATTTCTTCTCCTTTTTTTTTTTTATTATTTAATTATTATATTTTCATCCAAACATTATGTTTCTTATGACGTCTGCATGGATTCTTTAAGCGCGAGCATCATAAAATACTACAATATTAAGTACCTAAGTATATAGGACTTTTTATAGCTCAAAATAACAGCAGCTCCTTCTTGGTAGGGGTAGAGCTAAGGGTTGTCTTGCTACTTTTTGTCGCGTGCACACAATGTTGAAGATTATTTCCAAAAATTTTCAACAGTTGCAACATTTGCCGCTTGCCGCTTGCCGCTTGCATTGGCGCACGTTCCCCGAAGAAGGAAGAAGGAGTCTATTTCAGTGCGTGTTTGTGTTGGTATTTTTCTAAAGAAAAACAAATAAAAAATCATAAGAAAGAAATATACAATAATTTCTGTTCAATGGATAAGTTTCAGTTATTGTTCGTATGTCTGTCAGTCAAATTCATCATCTTCATCATCATCATCCTCATCATAATCGTTTAGGCGTCAATTTGTTTAGTGCCTCATTTGGTTTATTGACATTTAAAATTAGCAATTCATTGTAAATAGTAAATAAAACATTTCATTTATTAGATGAAAATCAAACAAATTGCCTTTATATTGTAGATTGTATAATAAATAGTTTAATTCATAAAATTAAAGAGTTTAAAATTTTATTAAAATTTTATTAACAAGATGTATGTATTATTATTGACAGAACACGAGAGAACATAACATTAAAGTCAGGAACTGTTAGGTAACATTCCGATTAACATTTTCTTTCCTCACAACAAATCATATTTACTATATAGTTGTAGAAAATAGTAGCTGAGTAAAAGCGAAATTCTCTCTATTACTGATGGAAGACCACTTTTCTTAAAACATAGATAAAGGAAATGATGGTTCACTTATGTCATCATCTATCAACTGTTTTCTATTCTAATGTTATGTTTTATATTCTGTATTATCACATATACTCGTATTTATATCATAACTTTGTACCTAATAAATAATAACATAAATAGCATTTTGAACTTAAGCCCTTTGTCGCTATTCCTCTTAAAACTAACTAAGTTATAATTTGTTATTATAATACTAATTCAAAATAAATAAATAAATGTATAGAAAAAACATAACTTAAGATTTTAAATTACTTATACTCGTATATAACTTAAGCATAAAAATATGCAACAATTGTTTCTATATACATGTTTTCGATGCATTTCAGTGATCATTTTATTTTTTCTTACATTATGATGTCTACTTTTAGGATACAAAAATAATATAATAATAGATGACGCCGCTGCGTATTGAGCATTTCAATAGACAAAACTGTTCTACAGAACCATTATTTTATATCTACACATATGTATATTGCATGTACATATTTTAAGAAGGCAATTCATATAAAATAGATGTTCCTCATCAGTAATGAATGAAGAATTATATAAAAATCATAGTCATTTTAAAGAATTCATTTTTTGACAAATATATAAATTGTTTTATTACACATCAATTATCTGTTTACTACCTTAACATTAAAAGATTTGAACTGAATCTGGTAAGTTCAAAACATTTAAAGGGTTTCCGAAATTACGCTTTGAACATATGTTTGATGTTTACACGAGAAGTGGATGATTAAGCGGCTGCGTTTCTCGGCTCAGAAAAATCGTTTACTTCTCAAGATTTTTGCTGTTGCTTCACTACTCGTGCGACAATCAATTATAATAAAACATATTCTTTCTCTGAGGCAAATAGTCGGCGTATCTATATTTTCGGTTTTCAAAACCACCCTTTTTTTTTAGATTTTCTAAAACTTCCAACTTATTTTGTGTCGGGAACTCAGCATCCTGTCTGTATCCAAATTTTTCCATCAATATTTCCTGCTTCTTTCTTCCATCATTCTTGTTGGGTACGACTTTTTGATTATGTTCAACGGCTGTTTTCTTTACCTTCATTGCGATTTTATTCTCCCAAATGGATTTAAAAGCAGTTTGTGCGACTTTTTTTTTTTGGATAGAAAATGAATAAGCGTTTACTAAGAAAAAGTTAAGTATGTATTTTGTTTGTGTGTGTGTTTGTGTCCCTTTACTATATAGAAAAATCATTGCTGTATGATGTGACCTAGTTATATGTTACTTCTCGGTACTTCCAATTCAGGTAATAGGAACGTACTTCGTCAACAAGGAGTTTTATCTGTTACTTTGTTTGTCTGTTCCAAGTTGTTGTAGTCTTTTATTTGATTGCACTACGTTAGTTGTTGCCGTATCCTTTGGATGTAGATTCAAAGATGGGTTGAATATCCTTGCCTGACAATGTCTGACTTAACGAGACGTAGACAAGGTCACCTTGGAAAAGTGTGTATACTAGTCATGGGTTCACTGTGCTTTTGCAACCTGCAAAATGGATATTTCCCCCAATCTTTCTGAGTTCTTTGCAATTTCTCTTTAGGTGCCCTTTGACGTCAGACGCTGGACCCTTGACTTCATTGTGCTTTTGCAATCTGCAAAATGGATATTTCCCCCCAATCTTTCTAAGTTCTTTGCAATTTCTCTTTACGTGCCCTTTGACGTCAGACCCTAGACCCTTGACTTCACTATTCTATTGCAACCTGCAAAATGGATATTTCCCCCCAATCTTTCTGAGTTCTTTGCAATTTCTCTGTAGGTGCTCTGTGACGACACACCCTAGACGCTCCACTTCACTGACCTACTGCAACCTGCGATAGGGATATTTCCCCCCAATCTTTCTAAGTTCTTTGCAATTTATCTTTACGTGCCCTTTGACGTCAGACCACAGTCTCTCTAGTATGTGTGTATAAGCGTATGTATGTCTAGATATGTACTTACCCATAGAAGTTTGTGGACTGCAAAGTCTACGTAATTGTTTAAATTGCTTAAACATTATAAAATGTTTATATTTTAAGCACCGCAATAATCAAAATTTAAGAAAAATGACTTCCGAATGTAAATTTTGAATCAATAAAAAAATTTAAAAAAACATGAAAAAATTTGGAGAAAAATGTGTGAAAAAATGATGCTAATCGAAAGTAAGATGGAATGAAAATGAAATAAATGTGAGAACTGTTTGAAGTTTGTGAAAATAAAAAATATAAAAATTGCCTACTCTGATTTTCTTCAGATTGTTTGGATATGTTTTCAATATTAAATTAACAAAAAAAAACATGAATTCCATATGAGAGGCTTTGAAAATATAAGCAATTTTTTAATTATTATATGTTTGCCAAAGAATCTTCTGGAAGTTTGTTGGTTGGCGCTAGGCTACGTGTTGAGTAAGACTGGAAAGTTGCACAAGTGTCTGTGGCAGAATGTAACGGATATCTGTGGACGAATTGCAGATCAAACAGGTAAAGACGCTACTAGAGATCCACATGAAACATCAGCAAATGTAAACCGATTAGACATTAACAACTACTATTAAAAAATTAACAACAAACAAGTAAAAAAAGATTTACTTTGGCTATGCCGAAGTTGTAATACTCTTCATGCGCTTTTTATAAGTATCTTTTGAATATTGTTTTAAGTTCATGTACTCGTATTGTATGGAAGGTACCCCTGCTAGTGGTCCGAGGGGCTTGAAATTTACATTGTTGGTGAATGTGAGCCAGACACATTGCACTAGCACACTATAAAATTAACTCGTTTGCTGTTGTGCACTAGTTCGTAAATAAAGACAGTTTATTTTCACTGAACATGTCTCGGACTATTGCTGTCTAAATTACACTCTCTAAAATCGTACGCTCAAAAGAAACCCTTAACGGCGGCAAGCAACACGCACATCGATTTCAAATAGAGAAAAAAGATACATACATAAATGCAAACAAATAGTATCATGCCGAGTCATAGGAGAAGACACTAGACAACACTTTAGTTTTTCATACAGTGTCGTAACCGAAGACACCAGACGACAGTGCATTTTCATGTTAGCGTTTTACCGAGTCATACTTTTAAACGCGACACGCACTACAGCATAAATTGGAGTCAATGACTGACTCGATACAAAAACTCACATGACTCGGTATTCTACATACGTTTTAAGAAAGCGCTTGACTCAGTATCAGTATCGGTGTGCGCAATTTTAGTGCGGAATGTTAGCATTACTTAGTGCTGCCTCGTTCAATGCTCTATTTTGTATGGGATGTATCCACTACTGCTCCGATTCAGCTGATTCCGACAAATGTAATACGTATGGTGAAAAGAAACTTTGTGCAAAATTTCAACTTTTTAGCTGAAAAACTGATGGAAAATTTACGACTTTCACTGAAACTTAAAACTGACCAACTTGTGATCAGCCAATGTTCACACGAAACCTTTTTCCACTTCAGTCCTCCAAGGTATTATTCGATTATTTGGTAGTACTACCAAGATCTGAACGAATGGCGGCTCCATGCAGGCTTACGCTAAACAATTCTATGCAAACCATTGCATCGTCCTACTCACTAAACTTTCAAAATTCATAATACTTTTACATATTATAAATCATCTACTTAAGTGCTAATGTTTAGGTATACAACTTAAGCGCCATCCCTTTTAAGGGGTAGTTGCATTGGTAGGTGAGTTCTTTGTTTCACACTCTTTAGCGGATTACGACTGCCATGTCCACCGTCCTGCTGTTTTCAAACACCAACGCCTTTCATGGTATCTGAATGAGTTGTTAATTTGGGCACCATAACATTATGTTTCTTCTTCTTTGTCCTTTAATTTCTAGCGGAACATAGGGCCTCAACAAAGTTTCTCCATCTAGTTCGGTCACGTGACAGCGCCTTTAATTCTCTCCAGCTTTTTCCCGTTTCCCGTATGTCCTGCTCTAATGATCGCCTCCATGACATTCTGGGTCGACCACGTCTTCGGTTGCCTTGAGGATTCCAGTAAAGTGTGCCCAATCCATCTCCATTTTCGTCGTTTGATTTCAATCGCTACTGGATCTTGGTTGCATCTTCTATGTAGCTCTTCATTCGATATAATGTTAGGCCACCAAATGCGCAAGCATCCGTTAACGAAAACTTGTATTTTATTCATTAGTGCCACGGTGGTGAGCCAAGTTTCGCATCCATATAATAGCACAGCTTTTACGTTGGAGTTGAAAATCTTCAGCTTCATTATGGCTAATAGAATCGGAGACTTCCAAATGTTATGCAGTTGCGCGAAGGCACCTTTGGCTTTACTTATTCTGCTTTGTATATCTACTGCCGCTCCGCTATTTGCTGTGATCACGCTACCCAAGTAACAAAATTCGTCTACCTTCTCGATGACTTCAGTACCAACTTTAAACGGATCAATGTTGTCCGCACGGGTTGATATCGACATGCTCTTAGTTTTATTGGTGTTAATATTTAAGCCGACTGTTTGCGATTTCGTATGTAGTTCGGTTAGTTTTTCTTGCTCTCGTTGCTAACAAACAAATGTCATCCGCATAATCCAGATCTTCTAGTTGACCTCTTACAGACCATTGGATGTCTCTTCGTGATGAATCAATTGCTTGCGTCAAGATATCATCTAAAATAATTAAAAACAGTATCGGCGAAATCATACATCCTTGTCTAACCCTTGAGGTTGAGTTGAAGCTCTCCGATAAGCAGCCATTATGCAAGACTCTACATTTGAATCCATCATACTGCTATTTAATCAGGCTGATTTATTTAGATGATATACTCCGTCGCCTTAAAGCGTCCCAGATAGCTTCACGAAAAATGCTGTCGAAAGCGGTTTAATAGTCGATAAAGGTCAAATGCACCGATTCTTGCCATTCATTCACTTGTTCTACTATAATTCACAGGACGTTTATCTGATTGATGCATGATTTGTTTGGTCGGAAGCCAGCCTGCTGCTTCCTTAGCGTCGAGTCTAATTTCTCATTTTGTTTGGTTCATCCCAAAACGCCAGTTCTGCTTACCAAAATTGGCCCACTGGGCACATACTCATAATATCACAACCTTAAATTTCATCTCAAGAAAATTAATGTTCTTACCTATTTAAAGTTTGAGAATAGGTTAAGATCGTTTCGACCCTATGGTCTCTAATCATTTGTTTAGCCAGATAAAAATATTTTATATTATATTTAAAGGCACCAGCTATCCCAAGGGAAACTTTGGAGGGAACAAGCTACTAGATGGTTCGGTTGGTCTTTCGCCCCTAAACTCAATTCTGACAATCGAGTTGCACGTTAGAACTGTTTCGGTCTTCCATCAAGGTTTCCTCTGACTTCAACCTGATCAAATATAGTTCATAATCTTCGGGTTACAGCATATGTATGCTCAAGGTACGTTCCAGTAAAATTTTATTATACATAACGCGCCCCAGAATTGTGTTAAATAACTTTTAAAAATAGATTATAAAACTAATCTCATTTAACAAGTCATATTAATTATGCCATTAGGTTTATAAAATCTGAATGACTTGCACATATATTAAACTCCTTGGTTCGTAATTCAAGATGGGTCCCGCAGGTATCCTGAATCTTTCGCATTGTTAATCTGCATATAATAAACACAAAAATCAATGATTAATATGCCATTATATAATTTCGAAAAATTAATGCACTGTATATGTATATGATACATCTATCATCACTTTATCAAATCAATAAGCATTTATTGTATAATAAAATGCAAGCATAATATTTTTTTGTATAAACATGCGTGGAAAAAATTCACTCTAGATTTAATATTGTTCAAATATTATAATTATAATGATGAATTTTCTAAAATTGATTGATTCAAGTTTATCACACTTAACCTCTAAGCATTTTCATAGTCTTCATACAAACATACAGACGGTCATGACTAAATCAACTAGTCTTGTCGCGCTGATTAAGAATATATAGTACATAAACACTTTATGAGGTCTGCAATATCTTGGTTCTGTATGTTCAAATATTCATGACAAACTTATAATTCTTACTATTCACTGGGTGAAGAGTATAACAGCAGAACAATGATAACCTTATAAAAAGCATACCTAAAACTACTCAATGCAAATTATTAAGATTAAGTTTCTGCCAAACAAGTTTATCACATCAACATTATTTTCTATCTTGCAGTAGTAATCAGTATACGTTCATCAATATAAACATGCCTATGACCATTGACCATATTCTAAACCAATATACTTGTTCATCCATACAAAAATTCCGTCCATTAATTTATCTTCCCTTCACAGACAATATTCTCAAAAATCTACACCTCCATAAAACCACTAATATATTACATATCATTTATAAAGTTATAAGACTATAATTCTATGCACCATTTATCACATACGTAAATAAACGTAGGTATAAGTTATAAGGAACATTAGGTTATTATTATTACTATTATATTGGTACTTTGTTCACTTTTTTTTTTTTTTTTTGCTAGACATTTGTCGGCGTAATACATGCGGAATGTCGCTCATCTTTCCGAATAAGTTCCAATACATTTTTTGTATTATGAATACGAATATTGATGGTAAATGTAATTTCGCTATTGCCATGACCACCATCAAGGATGTGGGTCTCCGTTACTTTAACATTGTGTTGCAGAAGACCAATGTTAATCTTATCAAGCGAATTGCTCGAAAGACTCACTAAGTTATAATTTGTTATTATAATACTAATTCAAAATAAATAAAGAAATGTATAGAAAAAACATAACTTAAGATTTTAAATTACTTATACTCGTATATAACTTAAGCATAAAAATATGCAACAATTGTTTCTATATACATGTTTTCGATGCATTTCAGTGATCATTTTATTTTTTCTTACATTATGATGTCTACTTTTAGGATACAAAAATAGTATAATAATAGATGACGCCGCTGCGTATTGAGTATTCCAATAGACAAAACTGTTCTACAGAACCATTATTTTATATCTACACATATGTATATTGCATGTACATATTTTAAGAATGCAATTCATATAAAATAGATGTTCCTCATCAGTAATGAATGAAGAATAATATAAAAATCATAGTCATTTTAAAGAATTCATTTTTGACAAATATATAAATTGTTTTATTACACATCAATTATCTGTTTACTACCTTAACATTAAAAGATTTGAACTGAATCTGGTAAGTTCAAAACATTTAAAGGGTTTCCGAAATTACGCTTTGAACATATGTTTGATGTTTACACGAGAAGTGGATGATTAAGCGGCTGCGTTTCTCGGCTCAGAAAAATCGTTTACTTCTCAAGATTTTTGCTGTTGCTTCACTACTCGTGCGACAATCAATTATAATAAAACATATTCTTCCTCTGAGGCAAATAGTCGGCGTATCTATATTTTCGGTTTTCAAAACCACCCTTTTTTTTTAGATTTTCTAAAACTTCCAACTTATTTTGTGTCGGGAACTCAGCATCCTGTCTGTATCCAAATTTTTCCATCAATATTTCCTGCTTCTTTCTTCCATCATTCTTGTTGGGTACGACTTTTTGATTATGTTCAACGGCTGTTTTCTTTACCTTCATTGCGATTTTATTCTCCCAAATGGATTTAAAAGCAGTTTGTGCGACTTTTTTTTTTTGGATAGAAAATGAATAAGCGTTTACTAAGAAAAAGTTAAGTATGTATTTTGTTTGTGTGTGTGTTTGTGTCCCTTTACTATATAGAAAAATCATTGCTGTATGATGTGACCTAGTTATATGTTACTTCTCGGTACTACCAATTCAGGTAATAGGGACGTACTTGGATGTAGATTCAAAGATTATCCCTGCCTGACAATGTCTGACTTAACGAGACGTAGACAAGGTCACCTTGGAAAAGTGTGTATACTAGTCATGGGTTCACTGTGCTTTTGCAACCTGCAAAATGGATATTTCCCCCAATCTTTCTGAGTTCTTTGCAATTTCTCTTTAGGTGCCCTTTGACGTCAGACGCTGGACCCTTGACTTCATTGTGCTTTTGCAATCTGCAAAATGGATATTTCCCCCCAATCTTTCTAAGTTCTTTGCAATTTCTCTTTACGTGCCCTTTGACGTCAGACCCTAGACCCTTGACTTCACTATTCTATTGCAACCTGCAAAATGGATATTTCCCCCCAATCTTTCTGAGTTCTTTGCAATTTCTCTGTAGGTGCTCTGTGACGACACACCCTAGACGCTCCACTTCACTGACCTACTGCAACCTGCGATAGGGATATTTCCCCCCAATCTTTCTAAGTTCTTTGCAATTTCTCTTTACGTGCCCTTTGACGTCAGACCCTAGACCCTTGACTTCACTATTCTATTGCAACCTGCAAAATGGATATTTCCCCCCAATCTTTCTGAGTTCTTTGCAATTTCTCTGTAGGTGCTCTGTGACGACACACCCTAGACGCTCCACTTCACTGACCTACTGCAACCTGCGATAGGGATATTTCCCCCCAATCTTTCTGAATTCCTTGCAATTTATCTTTACGTGCCCTTTGACGTCAGACCACAGTCTCTCTAGTATGTGTGTATAAGCGTATGTATGTCTAGATATGTACTTACCCATAGAAGTTTGTGGACTGCAAAGTCTACGTAATTGTTTAAATTGCTTAAACATTATAAAATAGTTTATATTTTAAAGAACCGCAATAATCAAAATTTCAGAAAAATGACTTCCGAATTTAAATTTTGAATCAATAAAAAAATTTAAAAAAAACATGAAAAAATTTGGAGAAAAATGTGTGAAAAAATGATGTTAATCGAAAGTTAGATGGAATGAAAATGAAATAAATGTGAGAACTGTTTGAAGTTTGTGAAAATAAAAAAAATATAAAAATTGCCTACTCTGATTTTCTTCAGATTGTTTGGATATGTTTTCAATATTAAATTAACAAAAAAAAAACATGAATTCCATATGAGAGGCTTTGAAAATATAAGCAATTTTTTAATTATTATATGTTTGTCAAAGAATCTTCTGGAAGTTTGTTGGTTGGCGCTAGGCTACGTGTTGAGTAAGACTGGAAAGTTGCACAAGTGTCTGTGGCAGAATGTAACGGATATCAGTGGACTTTTTACGATATATTTTCGCTGTAGGAAAGGTCTTAAGTTTGGTAAGTGGAAACTGCAACTACAACAAAAGTGCAAACTATTAAGATTTGACTAAGAAGTCGGTGTCATACATTTACTGGACTGGGCGCACTGGATATTGACATACATAGAGTAAAATTATGACTCCTGGCACCCCTTAAGTAGAAGTAAGAATGGTGGTGACCTGTCACTAAGAAACAATGGAGACTTGCAATGTTTTCCCTGGATATTTTGTTTTTTTAAAGGGTTTGACATGTTTGTATTGTTGCATTGTCTTCGAAATATTTTAATCCTTGCATACGAGTATAAGCAATACAGCAATATATTTCTGTCTATTTGTAGTTCTTGCTTCCGGATGCTTAAATAATTGTATTATATTTAAGTATAGTTATTCAGTAATACAAATAATATATTATTAATTGGATTGGGCCAAATTATTGTATGTTTTATGCACTATAATGAATGATAGACGGACAATGAATGGAATGAATAGAAGATAGTGGTGGTTTATTGAATGGGTGAGTACTTGTGGGTGTAGCAAAGAAGATCATCAACACCATAACAAAAGCGTGCCAGCCTTATATGCAAATGTATGAAAGATATTTGCTTCTTTGTTTAACTTTGTTAGATTAGAGTGGATTGGATTGAACTGAACTGAAAAGAATGGGTTAGAAGTAAAGTGAATTGAAGTAGAGTAGAGTAAAGTGTGGTCAATCGCTGGGTCTAGTTAGTTTACTTTGGGATTTATGAATACACTCTTGGAATGTTGGGTTAGCAAACAAACGACAAAGGACATTAACTGAACGAATTTATTGCGTAGAGTTTCCTTTTGAGAGGCGTTTAATTTTGTTTAGTTTTCGGTGTTGATGATGGACGAGCGAATGGACACACATTTGAATACATGGACGGATGGATGGATGAATAGACAGACCGACCGTCCGTTGGTTGGACACACATAGCATAGATACAAAATACATATATGAACAGAAAGGATAATCAAGGGAGGTTGTGCATATTGGTGTGAGTTGGTCTATAGTATCTTGTTATAACTTTTTTTTTTTTTGTTCATGTAATTTTGAACCTTATCCGGGAGGGTTGTTTATCAGCTTCAGTTTCTTCTTTGGTTTTTCATTATTAGGAATTTCATTTAAAGCGTATTTAGTGACCGTTTGACTTAACTTGAGTTGAGCTAAACTGGGTTGAGCGTTTGGCAACCCTTTATCAAAAGAGGTTATTCCAGTCTTTGCCTTTGCCCTTCCCGCCACCTACACACCACAGATATTCATTGAAGTTTGCTCATTTACTTATTTGTTTTTTGATATTTTCACTTAAACTTGCCATGAATTTATTGCTTTTTAAATAAATAAAAGAGCTTATGGACGACACAAAAGAAACAAGTAGTTGAAACCTTCTCTTTGGCTGACAGAAGTTACAAGCCTCGGGCCCAAATATAACCAAACTCCTTCTAATCATCCATTGTTAGTAGTGCACCGCATCTAATTGAAAGCCTTTCGAATATTTATGTATGCATGTTTGTATGTACATAAGTATATTATATTATATTATTTTCTATTGTCTGGGTATATCTACTACACATACATGGGTTGGCTTCGTTCATTTCAACTTTGGTTTCGCATCAATTTGATTTTAAAATATAAGTAATAAATATTAAAAATCAATGTTTTCTTCATCATAATAAATTTTTAATTAAAATCAGTTCTCAGGCATATCTAAAAATCATCTCTACCCAAAGATTTAATTTCAAAGAGAAATGGGTAATATTTTTATATAATCAGTGACTAACAAGTGACTTCAATTGAAATTTGCTTAACAAAACAATTTTTCATATATTTTGCATGGAAAGGATGAAAGACTTCTACTGTGAGCTCCTATATGAAGCGTTACACTTTTTAAGATTCAATGTAGATCTTTTTCGTGTTGAATTTCTATTTGACCTTAGGCTGCATTTTGCATAGCAAGTTATTAAAAAGGGGGAAATCCCGAATATCTCATAAGGTTTATCACTCTGTGTTTAGCTTTCGTTTCAGTTTATAGTTAGGCACCACTCAAAAAACAAATAATAATTTATAACAGTAAAAGATTGTATGGACCTTGTTGTTGTTGTTTCTTGTTTTAATTGTCTTTGCATTCCCTTATACTCAGTTTTTTATTTATTCCTTTCCTTTCTGTACACTGAAAATTTTGGTTGCGATTTTAGTTATGCACCAAAGCTTGTTATATGAATTATGAGGCAGTGAAGGGCATCTAAGTACTAAGTGCTAAGTAGTAAAGTGTTAAATGCTTAGTTATGTTTGTATTAGAAATTCCCCATTTAAGGCTACAGGGAATTTCAGATTTGTTAGCTCCTAAACAAAAAGCACGCAAGTGGTTTTTGCATTTAAAATCCCGGCGGATTTTAATGTAGTTAAAGCATTGGAAGAAAATCCAGATGAGGGGCATAATATTGGCAATTCTACATGACATCATCGAATTCAAAGTCGTAGGCATAAAGGCCCCACTCATAGCATTAGATCTATAAGGAGCAGATTTAAATATTCAATATAAAATATAAAATATGAAAGGCCGTATGGACCTTCAAGAAACATTAAAGCCAAGAAAAGTTGTCAAAAAAAGGTTAGTATGAGGGTCAAACGTAGAGGTAGATAGTTCAGGCGAAAACATTGACTCAATGTTACAAAAGGAAATAGATGCAGAAAATCTGGGATTCATCACAAAGCCAAAAAAATTCATAAACAAATGGCCCACATTCAATGTCCAGAGACACCATCCGCTTTTGCTCTACATAAAAGTCTTACGAAGCAGTATGAACATTTTTTAGGGCTTCTAGAAAAATTGGATCGAGACTAAAGCAAAATGTATAAAAAATTACTTGTTATGTTCTGCGCCAGAAGAACTCCCAAGCAAGTCTTCATGATCGAAACCCGTCAATATTACGAAAAGAGGAAAAGCCAGTGAAACATCATAAAACCAAGAATGAAAGATGTTAAAAGTATGTAAACACAATAGTAATAAATCTTCATTTATATTACTAACTATTTATATATGTATTATATATCGTATTCTTCTAATAATAACCTCATTCTGAACTCTCCACAATAGCAATGTCACATTTTGCATTCAGATTCTTTGCCCATCAAAGATGATCTGCAAATCTATTTGATATGATAAAAATCTTGTACAGTAATATTCCCTTTAAAATTTGATGTGTTTTCTGGATTCATAAATGTTAAGCTTTCAAAAATATCCCGAAATTGGTAAGTTAACACAATATTTATAAATATATATTTGTATTTATAGGTGAATATATTCTTTCAGTATTTAATTCTAGTATTGTAAGCCCACATGCGTTGCCATAGGACTAACGCCAACTTGTCAAGTCTCTTCAATTTCAATTGAAGCGATCGCTGAATTATTGTATAAAAAGTATCAAGCCAACCAACAAACCCGATTTGTTCGTAATATTTTGTTTTCTATATTACATATCTATATTCGAAGATTATTTGAAATTGGTAAGTAATGACAATATTTATAGATTTATTAAATTGTATTTATATTTATTTACAATAATATATACTTGGCCCTGGAGGTAGATGATGAATTCGGGAAGAAATGCTGCGCAGAAACAGTGCATTGAGTGTTGCGGGAAAAGCGGTTTTATGGTTGAGTAGCACTCAACAAATTTTTTATCTCAAAGAGGAATCAGCAAATTCGGCTTAAGTTTGCCAAGGAGCACGTGGCGAAGCCAACTTCCTTCTGGGATGTCATATTTACAGGCGAGTCCAAATTTAATATTTTTCCCTTTGGCGGCCAAAACTATGTGTGGCGTAGGGCAAATACAAAGCTACAAAACCAACATTTAAAACCAAACATGAAGCATGGTGGAGGAAGCGTTACGCTTTGGACCTGTATGCCTGCTTTGGGAGTCGGAAGATTAGTTTTTGTTAATGGAACAATGACAAAGGAGATGCACCTAAATGTTCTTAAAGAAAACTTGATCCAAAGTACTGAAAACTTGGGCGTACGAAAGCATTTATGGTTCTACCAAGATAATGAACCGAAACAAAAAGCATCTATTGTGCAATCTTGGCTGATTTGGAATTGTCCTCACGCCATTATTCCGCCTGTGCAGTCCCTAGATATAGGGGAATTTTTGACTTGTGGGTAATTTTGGACTTGGCCATACGCAAGATGCAAATTTCAAGCCGTAATGAACTAAAAACTGCTCTGGTCGAAGAATGGTAAAAAATATTCCTTCAAACCACCCAAAAACTTGATGCTTCAATGGGAAATAGATTGAGAATGGAGTTCATACCAAATATTAATATAATTAAGTTTTTTTTGAGTTTCCGTGCAGTACACGAAATAAGCTGTGACATTTTTTTTCTGTATTTTTAGTTTATTATTTATATTTTTTTATAAGTTATATTAATGTTTTCAATAAAATGAATTAATAATAAAAGAAAGGCTGCCCTGAAAAACGACATTCAAATTGTTTGGATATATTTATTAGTTTCCGAACAGTTCCGTTTCAAAATTTCAATGTGATGCAGCATGAAATAAGCTGTGAGCCACGATACTTTAATATATTCTTCCAATAGCAAAATTATAAATGGAAGAAGCCATGAAAACGCTCAATTTCAAGAGAGACTAATAAGTCACGAGTCATACGGAAAGCTATAGATGATGATGATGATGATGATCATGATGAATACAACATTATATACTATAATTGGATCAAGCATAAGAGCATCAATTAAGTGTCTGCGGTTTAGTTTTCTAGAGTTTTTATTTATCAAGAAATATGTACGATATATGTATGATATGTAGATGTCCCAAAAATAACTGAGAAGAATATATACATAAATTACAAATATAATTCCTTAATTTTTAAAATTGTCATTTTCCATCATTTGAATTTACCCAGGTTTTTATTTACATCTAGTAATTTATGAGCGGAAATGTTCTTGAGCTCAAGATAAAAACCAAAAAACACTTTCTAGTATATTTGCACATGGAATAAAATGATGATTTCAAATTTGAAAATGATTTTCTTTTATTTGCGTTTTTCTTTTATTTATTTAATGGTAAAGTAAACAAAATAAAAAGTTAAAAGCAAATGACAACAACAGCACGAGGAAGAGAAGAGATGGACAAAGAGACGACAAAAGTATTTATGTACATAGAATTTCGAATAAAATCTGCAAAAGCAAAGTAAAGATACTAGAAGAAGATACATTGAAAAGCTTTCAGCAGAGCAAAAACCGCAAAATCGTCTGCCATAACTAATTAATGCAACACTAATAGTGATGATGAAGATGAAGACCTGGAAGATGTAGAAGGCGCACATGAAGATGATGACGACGACGACGACAACGATGATGGGAATAGCAACAGCACCGGCACTGCTACTGGCACAGTATAAGTACATTGGTACCGGCAATGGCACGATGACGATGCTCTCACTAAAATGGCAATTGTGTGATGATAATGACGCCACCCATTCAGCAGAAGGCCGCCCAAATCGAGAGAGGGAGCATCCATCCATCCATGCATTTATCCATCCACTTGTGTAGAAAAACACAAAATATATAAAATAGGCACTTTTTATAGAATACTCAGTACTACCACCACCCCCAAACCACCTGAGGGCCCGCTTGCGCATAGCAAAGACGCGCACCAACCACAGCAGCGCACCGGCTGGGTCCGCGCCCCCGCTGATCCAAAACTTACTTAGGGGACGCTACTTAGAAACGCGCACCGACAGCAAATGAGAAACATGAAAAGTCGATTTCTTTTTTTTTTTTTCTTCCATTTTTACCCATTTTCGTCTCACAACGCATTTTTATTGCATTTTCATTTTCGTTTTAATTTCAATTTAATTTTTATTTTTTTTTTTCATTTTTTTTTCTATTTTATTTTTGTTATTATTATTATGCACTCAATAAATGAAAACAAAACAAAACAAAACAAAACAAAAGAAATGAAAAGAAAAGAAAACAAAATATTGTAGAAGAGAAGAAAAACTGATACAAGAACACAAACCCTACTCAACTCAATTCAACTTAACTCAGTTCAGTTCAGTTCAACTTAACTCAAATATTCTTTCATCTCTCATCATGATTTCTTCTTGTTGTTTGTTTGTTCATACGTATGTTTTCTTTTTAGTATTGTAGTTTCTTTATTTTTCCTTTTATTGCGAAAAAACTGCGCATGTTTTCTAGCAGCACAAAAAATAAAAATAACTAAAAAGAAGTAAAACACAAATGGAAAAAGTGCAAAAAAAAAAAACAACAAAAATAAAAATAAACTATAGAATTCTATTAGTGTTAGCGCATATTCGGTTAGTGAACTTTTTTCTGCACCCTACATTGCATGCACTTCAGAAAAATATTATATCATATAAATTAAATCAATATATACGATAATCATTTAACAAGTTCAGCAATTGATTTTATATGAATAAGCAATAAGCAATTTCAAAAATCATTTGATGAAGAAGATTTACATATTATTCGGTTATTATTTCTTTCAGAAATAGTTTATGTGTAGTATTTCTTAAGAGATTATAAAAGTAAACTGTTCTATTGACTGTACTGTCTTAGGATAATATTCAAAATCTTACTTCATTTTCATATAAATTGAGTCTTCAGCCACTACTATCATCTGTTGTTGTGATGAATCTACTTATAAGTTCCCTATTATTTATAGAAATATGATGTTATGATTCTTCCAATATGGAACATATTAACTGAATGTTACTCATCATTTGATCAGTATGAATATTAAAATTATACTGTATATTCAATTCATTGGAGTGATGATGATGATAACATAAAAAACATTTAAGAGAGTCTTTCCAAGAGGAAAGAAGAAAAAAGAATCTACAAATTTTAACATTTATACATATTAAATTTTTTCTATATATATTTCCATATATAATATATTAGAGATCTGTCCCTTTTTTGCACGGGCACATTAAAAAAATTGATTTACATTTCTTCGCTGATTTTATCACTCACAAAGAATTATTGATTCTAAACTAACAAAAGGATGATTGATTTTAAAAAATGTCTCTAAGCCATCATATTCCCAATATACAGAGACTTAGTTATAATTAATGAAAATATTTTATACATATCCTCCTTCCAAAGAAAATTCTCTTAATGACAGTGGAAACTATTTCAAAATCCGTTCAGTGGTGTAGAAGTTGTGCGTATCGGAAGAGACAGAAATTTTCACTTTCATTTATACTATGTAAGTAAAAAGATATAGATAACAAATTAAAATTATTAATCATTACGATTACTTTTGATGTATTGGCTCCCTGGAGAACATAAGATATACAGAATATTTGGTATTATAACGTGTGTTTCTTCCTCAAGAAATTTGACAAACGGTATCATTGGCATTATAATGGACATTTAATGGATTGCTACCCCAGAAAATAGGATACATTATCATTGACATAAAATAACAGTTTTGCTAACCTTGCGTAACTTTCAATCGTTTTAGATTTAAGAATATAAAATATTATAGATTTTATTTAATAATAATTCTTTATTTATAAAATAATCCCATAAATGTTAATATGCCATACTACATACAACATACTTATATATGTCAACCCAACTGTTATATATAATAAAAGCAAAAAGTGCAACAGAAAAGGTTATTAAGTTAAAGATGAAGAAGAAAAATAACGAAATGAAAATACGTATGTAGTACATCATCACTGAGAGTCCAGTTTCTCTATGCAGTGAATGGTACTTGCAGGCAACAGTTGCTACTTGGTCTCGTGCCACAGCACAAATAATCATTATAGGAACCCCGGAATATTACTGCAACACCAATACCAACACTAACATCAGCATCAACATCAACATCAACATCAACATTAGTACTAGTAGCAGCAGTGTGACAGTAGCATCAGAATCAGAAACGTTGGGTAGGATTTAGTGACAGTGACAGTGTATTGGAATCGACCCGCACAACCAACCAAAGAACCCCAATAAAATGTACCCCTTTGCTGTGAGTGAGTCCCCAATCAGCGCATTTCAAATACTAAATGGTAAAAAGTATAGAAAAAATATGTTAAGTAAAAAGAAAATTTGCCAACGATGAGAAAAGCATATCAGCAACACAAAAAAAAAAAAAAAAAAAAAATAATGAAAAAACAAAAAAAAAAAACAACAAAAATTTATCACTCATGGAGCAGCAACCAAGTTTTGAGCTCCGCCTGCTCCATGTGCATTTTGAGTGAGTTTTCTTTTTAAGTAGTTTTATAAACTATTTTTCAGAAAAATTAAAAATAGAAATAAATGTATAAAAAGTGAATGAGTGAAATGTAACAATGGCGGCGCTCATTGAGTTTATTGTATTGTCTCAAGCAGAAATTTAACTCATCTGCACAATTCTCTATGCAATTTATGATACTACAATATTAGAGTTGTCAAATGTTGAAGATTTTTTTTAGTGAATTCAAATACAATAAAATAAAAAGATTTAATAAATAAATTCTAATAATTCTAAAATAACACAAAGATTATATGATATATGGTTTATATCTTTAAAAGTGATTTAACAGCACTTACTCACTGTAGATAGATAAATAGGCCAACATCATAACCTAGTTGTACATACAAGTATTAAGATCAATTATAATAGTCTTATTATTTCAAGATCTCAATTGTTCATTTTGTAATGATTTTATTACATTTTTTTTTATTTATTTGTTGTATTTTTATAACTAAAATTACATGCTAACAAGATACTAATGAATCAAATATAAAATGGTTTTATGGGTTTGGTCATTTTTAGCGCATAACACTTTGCAGGATCAACCTTGTCAGAATCTTGGTTGAAATAGTATAATAACTTAAGTAATCATAATCCCATAACATCACATCAATTGACCTTTAGTTTCGGAACAATGTAGTTTCATCTTCCAATGATTTTATTTTCAGATGTCAGATGAATGATTAATTGTACGTATTGGCCACCACCACAATGAAGCTATAAATTCTGCGATTATCAAACGATTATTTATTGGTTAATTTATACTTTAATTATTTTAACTTTATAATATTGTAGTTCTAGCTAAAGTTGTTGGTTTTCATCCTTATTAACAAATTTCTGATGAAAACAATTTAGTTAAATGTGATTAAGTTTGAATTTGAAATATGAAAAATAAGTCAAGTGCTTATTAAACATTTTATTTACACTATACGAGTACAAACACTTGGAAACTCTATAATTGCATTTTTGCATAAATACTCATCTTGAGGCTTTGAGTTTTGCAGAAATCCCTACTCATATTATTACATTGTACTTACTGCTATTGTTCTGTGTAGAATAACTTTTTTTTGGTGAGAGTGGAATTTTATACTCTTCACGCAGTGAATAGTTTTATGTTGGTCATAAAGTTTGTAAGGAGACATCGGTGACCCCATAAAGTATATATATATTCTTGATCAGCGCGACGAGATGAGGTTATTTAGCCATTCACGTCTATCTGTTTGTATGTATGTCAACTAGTCCTTCAGTTTTTGAGCACAATGCTTTCTTTTCGCCATACGCAATACATTTGTTGGAATCAAACGAATGGGACCACTGGGGAGGTACTACCTCCCATAGATCCAAATTCATGTACTAATTAGAAAAACATTTTTTGTTTTTTGTACTATCAACTATGTACATTTCAAGTCTCTCGGACCACTAGGACGGGTAACTATTTTACAAAACTTGAACTTAAATATAAATGGGGCGTGAAGAGTATTAAAAGTTCGGCAAAGGCAAAATTAATCTTCTTTTTACTGGTTTATAATAAATTGCTTTTCAATTAGAAAGTGTTACATCCAAGAATTCGAAATGGGGATTTTTATATTATAATTATTTTTAATGATTTAAATAAATTGTGTGCTTGCGTAAATGAATAGAATTCATATTATAATAATTTGAGTACCTAAATAGACGAGGCTTATCTATTTTTTACTATTCTCATAAGCAAATTGTAGACAAATCAGGCATAGAAACAACATTTTAAATCTGCCGATATTGGGGCACTTGTGGTCTTTGGTTTATAATCCGCTTATTCTTGTTATTGTCATTTGAACTGTTGTCATCCTTATAATCATTGTTTTTGTCATCTAGTGGTTCCGCATTAAACACGACTGAAACAATTGATCTATACTACATTCATAAAAGAAGAGACTACAAATAACGTATTACGTTTTATATTTAATTAATTAATCAATTTTTTCACATTTTGCTTACCATTTGAACTATTATCAACAGATATTATTACTTTGTCATAAGATTGGATTAAACATCTGGGAAGGAACTAAATACACCCCGTCACTGTGACCACCAGTGGGCTGCCCTATTGTGACAATCCTCATAATTACAGTTTCTCCGATATTCTGGTATTCATTAAAAATTCAAGAACATTCTTTGGAGATAAACCTAAAATTTCATTTGGTTCCAAGAAGTGGAGATCCAGATAGCGGAGTCCGGTCCAGATTAGACCCTTACAGTGACATGGGACTTGCTCTGCTGTCTCCTCCTCTTCATTACATAGTCTACATTGATCATTATAACTGATGAGTAGATGTTTTAACACTCTGTAATGAACAGTTAAGAAACCCGAAACTATCTGTAAACCTTTCCATGTTAGTTTTTGTAGTTTTTGAGATCTGGTTGGCATGAAGGTTTTTGCTATTCTAATATTTAATTCTGTATTAACCCAATATTGATGCGATTTATAAGAAGTAATTTTTTGAGTTTAGCACTTGTAAAACTCCATGACAGTTCGGAACGTCAATAACTTTTTGTAAGTTTACAAAACTTTTGTTTGAGTTACCCTCATTTGTCGTTCTCCACTATGATCAATTTTTCTTTTTCTTCCTTTAGTATTTCTTAAACCGTAGCCTTCTGGATCTTTCAAAAATTCGAAGATTACATGATGAGTTCGAGAAAGTTTCCCGAAATCCTATATTGAAAGCCAATATTCTTTCAATTTCTCAATATCTGTCAATATTTTTAATTAAATTTGACAATTTTTTAACATTTCTTGAACATAACTTATAAGTTTGTTATTTCCTCTTTCACACATTTTCGGAAAAGAGTGTAATACGACATACTGCATGTCGTTTTTAAGAAATCAAAGATTTTTACATAGTTCCAATGCAATATGGAAATAATAAGTGTAACGAAGAGACTAAATTCTCAATTTAATATTTGCTACAGCGCAAAGTATTTGAACTAAAGTTCCCTGATTATTGAAAAAGGTAGTTTTCAAAAATAATTTATATGAAGTATATATTTCTTGACAACAACATATTTATAATTTCAAAATTTCAAACAGTTGGACAAATATTCTTACAAAGTTGCTATGAACCTTTGACTACAATATTAAGTATAAAATATTATACTTAGTTTATTCTTAGAAATTCTTATTAAAATTACAATATTCGTATAAAAATTGCTTGAAGAGAAACCGTGAACAAGATTTCTCATTTCATTAAGATTAAAAACTTGTATATTCTTTGTTTGTTTATCAAATAATTCCGTGGCACTTGGCTGACGTCTATGTCCGGGTTGTATTGGGTTGAGACTTTTAGTTACAATGCCAATTGTTACCGATGGATTTCAACGCGAACATTGACTGACATGCAACAAAAGTACAAAGAATGACAGGACATAGGATGGATCTCGCTCTCGCTGTTTCACTTGGTTGGGTCGAGTTGCCACAAACAGGCTTTTAACTGATATCCTGCGTATCCTGCGTCCGTACGCCCGTCTGTTTGTCTGTCCATTTGTCTGTCTGTTTGTCTACCTGATGGCATTCGTCCATCGAACTTTGAATCCATTTTAGTATGAAGCTCGTTTGTGTATTAATATCCTGGTGCTGAGTTCAATTCAACTTTGCCTTTTTAGCATACAAAAGGACACGCATCGTCATCATCATTACAATCCTTAATGTTGCTGTTGTTATTGTTGGTGCTATTGTTGCTGCTGCTGCTGTTGTTGATTTTGAATTGAGTGAAAAACATGCGTATTTTTGCAGAATTTTCATTTGCATTTTCGCTCCCTTTCAACTTTTACGCGGCTTTAACACGAATACTGGCGGTTCTCCTTCATATAAACCCATTTACTATGATTATCATACTATGCATCATGCGTATATGTGTATTCTATATATGCATTTGTATGCGTGTGTATTCTGTATATGTGCAAGTGCGTTTGAGTGGGTGTAGAAGTGAGTGTGTTTGAAGCAGTATTATCCATAGTATTATAACGCATACATACAATAATAAGTGAAGTTTGTATGATTTCGCGCAACTAAAGTCGATTGGCCTTTGAAAGCACGCACAGTAACCCATATGAAAGTCCTTACAAGCAAATAAGTTTTCATCCTTCCATTCCATTTTACAGCTCATACATGCATATGCATCCACACATCCTTCGTTGGCATTAACTTGTGAAACTGGTTTGTCTAGTTTATCGTTAGAAGAATGGACTTTGTGTTGGTCTTTTCTATTCAATATGAAGCATGTAGGTTTGGAGCGTTCGTTGTGTGGTAGGTGGTGGGAGTAGGTAGAACATAACCGATTTTGAAAATAACCCCGCTTTTCTTGTATTAAAAATCATTAGAATTTACAGAAAAAAAAAAAAAAAAAAAAAACAATCTCAATAACGCGACTAAGAGAAATTGCCTTCGAAAGTATCTTTTTCTCTACACAAAGTATTAGTGGCAGTGCCAGTGCCAGTGCCAGTGCCAGTGCCAGTGCGTCCTGTCGTAATTAACAGCGGTGCTTGTTCTGCTTGAATGAAAGAGTTCAATGATGGCATGAGATTTTGAACTCGAAGCAAAATTTAAAACGCGTATGTTGCACATTAATTGCTCTATAAGCAGACACACACACACACACTCGCATACGCATACAAATAAACGCTCCCATCTGCATATGAACATACGCATAGTATATGCATTTTACTTTATTCTTCCTTCCTTCCTTTTTTTTTTCTTCTCTTTTTCCTTCATTTATCCACCTTTCGTTTTAGTAGGACGAACGGATAGCACCACACTAATGAACATTTGATGAACGTACGAGTATGTGGGCGAATTTCTCTTTGGGTCGCTCGCTCAGTCGGTCGGATGGTCGATACAATGGTTAGTTGGATGGATGGATGGTTGGTTGGTTGGTTGGTTGGTTGATTGGAATGGTAAGGTATGGAAACCTTTTTCTAATCATTAACACAATTGCCAGTTGATGTAGAAAGAAATTACTTTAAATTAGAAACGTCCGTCACACATATGCAACAATAACTTGGTATCACAAACTTTTACGTATATGAACGTGGAGAGTTGAAGGTGGAGTGAGTCGCATAAAGAATTTCTTTAGACTATGTGACCAAGAGTCCATATATAAAGGAAGGTAATTTATAAGTAGTATTTGTATTTTAAATATACAACATAGGACAAATAATAATAGAAATAATATGTAGAAATATTTAAAACTTTGTCTTTCTGTTTGTTTGTTTGTGCACCCATAACTTAAAAACAACTCATTGAATTTGAAAACAAATAACTAAAATATAAGAATCTTGATTGTGAGTAACATATAGCGTGGATTTCATAAAAATCGCCCAACAGAATCGGTCAAAATTTATGGATCAAATTTTACATAAAAAGCTTAGAGAAATTTTTGAAAATCTTTATCTTTTTGAATTGTGATTCATCAACAAAATAAAATAAATATCATTCGTTATATTATTCCCATGCAAAGCCGGGCCGAGTACGCTGATACTATAATATTAGAAGGTACAGTAGTCACATTTCATTTTTGAATTATCAATATCGCATATTGCAATAAACTTTTATTTAAATAAATTTCAAAGTCACATTAGATAGATAATTTTAGGGTTCCAGTTTAAGTCTCTTTTATTTCATGTGATGAAGTTTTATAATCACTTAATGTTTGTGTCAATCAAAGTATTATTAAGGATTTAGAAAAGCTCAACAGATTGAATCACAGATCACTTCAATATTTCATTGATAATACAATAAATATTTTTAATGGTTTTATTTAAGTCACAATGTTCTATTGTCGGAGGGTCAAATCTAGCAAGGTGAATTAGGACGACTTCTTGACATCCGATTGAGCTGAAATTTTTCATATACATTTAGTTTTGATGACAATACAATATGAAAAGATGCATCCAATGCACACCTATAATGATATATAGATAGACAATTTTTTTTTTCTAGATTGATACAGATATTTTTTCACTCTTTGTTATGTCAATTATGTCAAAGGATTTATTTATATTTATTTATTATTATTATTTTTTTATATTAAAATATGTTTATGTTGATAGAAGATAATTTTGTCCATTGATTGTAAACTGCAAATTGAAGAAGATAATTCAAATATTCAATAAATATTCGAAACATAATCCATTGATAGTCGACTTTATGTTTTTAATTTTTACTAAATTGACATTTAGAATTTTTATCATTTTTATTTGTGTCATTTTTTGTAATTTCTTGTTATTTTGTTTAAGCAATTTGTTCCACTGTTAAATTACAATATTATGGAATATGAAACTATTGTAAAGTTGTACATGCCTATATATTGAAATATGTAGGTATGTACATACATATATTATGTACTTACATGTGTGTGTATTTACCTACATATTTACATAATTATATGAACACACTCTCATATACTTACAATAGTAAACTTAGAGGAGCGCGTGAATATAAGTTTAACAGCCCCCAAAAGTGCGCAAGTTCTACCACCAAAATCTATTCAAATACTGTTAAAACCATCATCATCATCAGCAGCAACAGCAACAGCAGGAGAATGAGCAGGAGGAAGAGCAACAGTAGTAGTGATTTTTACTCCAAACTTTAATTCTGTTTCCTGTTTGCCCTTTATCGTTTCAACATTTTACAATAATAACAAGTGTTCTAAGTGCAGAATCAACAGCAACAGCAACAGCAACAACAGTAACAACAACAACAACAACAGGAGTAGCAGGAGCAGAAGTGGGAGAAGCAACAGGAGCGAGAGAAGAAGTCACCATAATAGTTTTCTCAATAGTTTATAAAATTCAATGTATGTATTTGCGTGCATACATACATATGTATTTTTGTGAACATGCTCAGATACACAAATCTGAATAGCAACAACATGTGTATATGTGTGTGTGTAACTGCAACATTTTACATACACACACACATACACATGCTCATATACCTTAATACTATACTCGTACATAATATCTGTAATATCTGCTTACAACAAGAACAACAATTATTTCTCTTTATATTATATTGCTGGCACCATGCGCTGCTACTGCTGCTACTGCTGCTACTGCTGCTACTGCTGCTACTGTTGGCTTCATTGTTGTTCTTGTTTATGATAATGAGCACTACGCTCATTTGTTTCAACATACATGTATATACACATATACTTAGTATATATAATTATATATAGTATAGAGAGAGATCTTAAACATGTATGGAAAGTTTAAAATATCTCGCCATCTCGCTTCATTTGATAGTAGGATGGTCCTAGCTAAGAGCAAACACAACTCATTCATTCTTCCAACCATCCATCCATCCATCCATCCATTCATCCATCCATCTGTCCTTAGGACTGTCTGTCTGTCTATCTGTCCATATGGCTGTCTGCCTTTATATCTGGTTGTCAGTCTGTCTATTTGTCCCAACTACTACAATATAAGTAGTATGCCAAAGTTATCCATGAGTATTTTTATAATGTGAGTATGGATAGAACAAATTTTATGCGCTCAACCAATGCTGCTAGTACCGCCACCATTAACATTAACAATACCATCAACATCATCGTCGTTCCTGTTACCATCGTCGTCGTTGTCGTCGTCGACCCTGTTCGTATAATGATGCAAATTTATGTATTTTGTATAGAAAATAAAACCGGATTTTCCCAAATGCCACAAAATGAGTGAAACGGTCGAGTGCCGCACGAGTTTAAACTTCGGCAATATCCAAGCTTAAGCAGCAGTAGCAGCAGCAACATCAGTAGTAGTAACTTTGTTTATAATTCTTTGAACATTGGCTAATATTTGCTAGAAATGGTGGTGGCGATGGTGGTCGTATTGGTGATGGTGATGGTGATGGTGATGGTGATGACTACGATGCTGATGATAATGATAATGAGGCCGATATTCCATAGAAAAATCAAAAGAAAAGGAAAAGGGTTGAATAAAATCTACTTAAATTTTTTTTAGAATTTTTTTTTAATATTGAATTATTTAAAATTACATTTAATTCATGTTATGATCAATCAATCAATTAGTGGTTTATTTTTTGAATTATATGATTGATGCCTTGGATACCAAAAAAAAAAAAAAAAAACATGTTTGCATCTCTTTCATACTAAGTTTGGTTTTGATATATGAAATGCATGGAACCGGAGATCTCATATACTTAATCCATATGGAAATGAGCAACATGACGAGGAAAACCTATTTATCGATGTCCATCTAAATATTAATGTATGCTCTCAATTTTTAAACTACAATATTTTATTTGAAATTCGGCACAGACTCGTTTGCCTTGTTAAAATCAGAATTCTCCAATTACTGAAAATGATAGATCTCATACAAAATTCACTTGAAAGTCATGCGACTGTTGATTGTTAGTTTACCATACACTAGTAAAGTTGAAATTATTTGTTTCTAAATCATTGAATTGTTAACAATGAACTCAATACAGGAAAAAAAGAAAAAAAAAAAAATGAAAACATTTTTGGTTTAAAAGGTTTGAAGGCATTTCAGTGAACCAAAATTCTGAATGTACTGTCTTCTTTTTTAAATTCACAATCACGCACGTACATTTGCAAACATTCATTCACTTACGCATACTTGAGAGACTGACCAAAGGTTCTCATCATCTTCTTCTTTTTTGTAGTTATTGACATTGATTATATGGAGACATTTCCGGTTCCGTTTATTTATAGTAGAACACGCAACACTTATGAGTTTTATAAGTAGGTAAACATGTAATCCAATTGTTAAGTTGCTTTTCTTGTTGTCTTTGTGTCTTACTTACTCTATGCAACATACTTCTTTGCTTCGTTGAATATCAAAAGTTGTAAAGTGAATTGAAGTAGTAAATTCTGCAGAGCGTTTAATTGTTGCATGCCACAGACTGTTTGATCTACAGATCGTCTGCCGCAAGCAATGATAAAATATAAAATTTTGCAGCTTCAACTCACTCATATCATATCATAACATATCATATCACTCACTCATATCATTCGCTCACTCACTCACTCACTCACTCACTCATTCACTCATTCACTCAATCATTGTGTTGGTATTGGTTGCTAGATCCAGAGATTAACTCTTTGTCTCTTTATCTGTCTTGGTATATATATGCCTGATTCTGATTCTGATTCTAATTATGATTCTGTTTCTGTTTCATACTAGTATATTGTTTGCTACTGTGTCCGCTTATTTGTTGCGCTCAGTCACTCACTCATTTAACTCAACTCAACTCAACTCAACTGAAAGCAATTTGAGTCGAGTATTAATTGTGCTCAAGTTCATTTAGTACGTTATCATCAGTTCACCCCTTCTTCATTTGTTTTGTTTCCACCAATAATACTCCCACTCCCACTCTCATATGCATATGTCTGTCTCCTCACATACATTCTGTCTGTCTGTCTGTCTGTCTGTCTGTCTGTCTGTTTGTACCCCCATCCAACCATCCATCCATCCTTCCTTCCGTGCATGTGGCCAACATATTACCGTGTGTGTGTGTGTGTGTGTGTGTGTGTGTGTGTGTGTGACGTATGTGTCGTGTCATCGGATTCACTCGTTCTCGTATTTACTCATTCGTTGGCTCGTGTTTTGTGTGTGTTTTCGTTCGTTTTTGATTTTTCGAATTTTAAGTCAAAATTTTGAAATTTTCAACTCGAAATTTCTGTAATTTTTGTTCGTTATCATTTGAATTTGCGCCGTTAACCGATTCAAGCCGTTCATTAAATGCGCTTCTGCTCTGCTTTATAACAATAGTCCGTCATTGTCGTATGAGCAACATTTATTCGATTGTATTGTAGTAGAATCGTGTTCTCTATTACAGTATTGTATTGAAAGTATCTTCGTTATTTATTCGCGTGCAATAGTACTTTCGTAGATAGTACAATCATTCGTTTAGTAAGCTCGTTGGTCCGTTCGTTCGTTCGTTTGTTCATTCGTTTGTACATACGAATACGTTAATTATCATCGTCTATCATAGAATTTTGGTCGGTAGGACGGACGGATGGACGTTTGTATGGTCGGTCGGTCGGTCCTTTAACTGAACACTGACTGACTTCGTTCCGAAATTTGTTGTTCGGAAGCTCGCTCGCATGTTCGGATGATGTTCAAACTACTACTACAACTACAACTACAACTACAACTATTACTTCTACTACTATAAACAAACAGCATTCGTAGGAGGTTCGGTTCGGTGTTGATACTCTTTCATGTTTCTTTCATTTTCTGTTGTTGCTTGCTTTATCAGCAACAACGCCAACAACAACTGTAACAGCAGCAACAGTAATAGCAGCAACAGCAACAGCAGCAGCAGCAACAGCAGCAGCAGCAGTAACAACATCGTTGTCGAACTGATTTTCGTGGGAAATGCATTTTGTAGAGCTTGAGCTCGCTTCAATGTTGTCGCGGTTCTCATGTGTCACTTTGCATTTTGACCACTAACTTGGCGGCCGTATTTCCGGAACACGAAAGAAGCAATTTATTCCGTAACTCATTACGATACATTTACGCACTTACGTTATCTCACATGCATTTTTGCATTGCGTATGTTAATTTTGCTTATATTGCCGCGTAAAATTGAACAAAAATCGAAAGAAATTTCTGTTAAAATATTCCAAAAAAAAAAAAAAAAAACAAAAACAAAAACACAAAAGCAAAATGAAATAGATTTCCCAGTGATCTCAAACATTGAGAAGAAGACCAATAACAAAAAGGGAATACTAAATAGAAAAACATTAAAGTGATCTTAAAAAATAAATACTGTTTTTTTTTTTAAATGTTTTCTTGTTAAAAATCTAAATAAACGAACTGAACGAAATCGCAATCAAAGTCATAATCCTAAATCTTATAATTTTTTTTTCACTTTGATTTCGAAAAATATAAAAAAATAAAATAAAATAAGAAAAATAAATAAATAAAATAATATATAAATTAATAAATAAATAAATAATTGTGTCTAATATTATATACATATGCATAAATATATTAACATGTATATAAATATATAAATTTTTTTCTGTGTGTGTAAACTGTGAATTCAAAAAATTAAAAATAAAATCAATTAATTTATAAAAGAAATTTCTTTTATTAACAAACTCATTAAACAAATTAAATGTTGCAAGTGTCGAAAGAAAAATATTAAGAAAAAAAAAAAAAAAAAATTAGAAATCTTTGAAAGAAAATCTATAAATATTGGAAACTATTTAAGGAAAATAATCGTTACTCAATTAAATTGAGCAGAGGTCAGAGAAAGTTCTTCTTATTTATCTCAACAATTCAGAAGAAGTAAGTTAAAATTCTTGAACGTTTTCATTATGTTTTTAATCCTTCAAATTGTCTTTGGTAAAATTGTATCTGAACTTTATTATAAATTGATCTAAAATATATGTAGATTTAGTATTTTAGTTTTTTTTTTTTGTGAATCAGATTATAAATTTATTAAAATTTCATGAGATAGATAAATATAATCTTTACCAAATCTATTGTATCTGGAAAGATTCTTGATGATTATTGTATTTGAAATTTATTGACATAAAATTGTTGGAACAAATCCATTTTCATTTCAAACAATAGCTTAGAATATTTTATTTATTTATTTGATTTTAGATGCAACAATTTATAACTTAAAGTACTAGGACCATTGACTAGTCTAGATTAGTCAAATACTAAGGTCTAACATGCATTACAATTTATGAATTTTGTTAATATTACTTTGACTACTAAATTTTGTATATGTGTTTCATAGAAATGATCCCATTGCCATAGCCAAAAGTTACCGTTGAGTAAATGTTGGAACATTTCTAAAATGTGCCGCAAGCTTAAACCGCTTAAAATCGCGTCGGTGGCAGTTGAATTGATACCCATGTTTCTTCTTTAGTTGATTTCATATGCATCAAGATTTTATATTTTCACTTACCCGAGTACAAACTGATTATTTGATTACTATGAATCGATTTTAAATAAACCTAAACTCTAAGTTTGATTTGTTACCTGATGATAAAAAATCTTACTGTTCCATTGATGGTTCCTCATCAACCGTCTATTCACCACCGACGGATGAAGTCTTTTGACATGTCTTACAACTTTCTAGGTTTTCTTCTGCCCTTCCTTTCTTGTTAAAATTTTGTATTGACTAGTAGCATTGGGTAATGATAAAGCATGTTTAGCTTCAGCACTTTCTGTTACCCAAAAAGTATAAAAAATTTATCATTTTATTTATATAAGTTTATATCTCTTTTCAAGAAAAAATCAACAAAACTGCATACGTGTACGTATATAAATAATTTTGAATAAGTATGACTAAGGAAATGATTTATTTTATCTTTCACTTATCATGTTAAAAATTTGATCAGATTCTACTTTTTTCAATTTTTGAAATTTTCATATTGAAAATTTAACAAATAATTTAGAGAATTTTTTTTTTCTAATCAGCAATTGAAAATACTGAGTTGAATATATTGAGCGGATTATTTTTTTACCTATTTTTGCAAAATATCAGCTTGAAATCTATTACAAATTGCATAGTTCTGTTATCTTTATTTTACAGATACAGTTAAAATTTTTAAATAAACTAATTGAATTTTTATATGCAAGTTTTTCAAAATATATTGCAGAAAATTCATCTCTCTATCTCATTTAAGAAAATAATTATGGAATTTTTTTTGTTTGTTTTTAATGTTAAAGATGATCAAAGCTTTGATTAAAAAAAATTAACCATTAAGTTCTTTCAGTTGTCAATAAGATGGAATCAGAATTTAAATTAAAATATTCGGAATAAAAATAATGATAAAAAATAGAAAATATAACATAGAAGATTTGTTACAGTTTTGTAAGATGGTTGTAGATTAATTTAATATATAAATATATATAAAGTGTAGATTAGATTATTTAGAAACCTGGAGTACTTTAGAATGTTATTTATATAACCTACTTATTTGTTAAGAGAAACAATGGACCAAATAAATTTATTCTGTATCTTATATTCTTAAAAATCTGATCTTAGGTTGTCTCTTTACAAATATTGATGTGTGATTTGTTTGGTTTCACTTTACTTTAGTGTGATATAATTTATTATATATCAGATGATCCGCATTTGTTGGGAACACATACTCTCCGGAATCTTAATTAGTTATATATAAAAAAACTAAGTTTAAAATAAAGAAATTGGCTGCTAAGACCTGCAACTCTGCAAATGTATGTAAACTAAAGAAACTAACTAATCCCTTATGTGTAAAAGCCCCAAAGGTGAAAAATCAGCGAATTTTGTGAGTTCAAATTGATATGTTGTTATGCAAGTTAAAAACTATCTGATTATATTCTTAATAGGTAAAGTCCTTCTTTGAGTTATTTGGTGTCTAAAAAGGAGATCCAAAGGGTGGTAACGCTTAAACCTCCGAGTGACGGCCTGATTTTCATGTGACTCAAACTGGATGATGTGTTTTTTTGTTTCATTTCATGATTTCCTCAATCACCGTTGATACCTGCTGGTGTCTGTGAATGATGGAGTTGCCGATTGTGCTACATGAGTCAACTTATCCTGATTAGTTTGTGGTTTAAAAATTTGGATTGATTGCTGTTATGGTTCCGGAGAACATGTGTTTTTAACAAACCTTCAAAGGGTTTATATATATAGTAGATATACAAATATTCTACGCAATTGAGTCTCTAAATTCCCACCTGCACTGTTCAGCAAAAAACTTATCACTTAATGTGATTTTGTGATAAAATACATATGTATATTATTTTATATATAATAATTAGAGTTTTATTTGTTCGTATGTTTTGCGATACTTAACGGTTCATTTGAATGCATTGAAATTTTGTGAATGTTTATCGTTGAATCCAAACATGAACATAGGTTAGTTTTGGTCCCGATATGTGTCTCCGTTCCGTGAGATCTAGGATATTCAAACAACCCCTAAACGTATACTACAAAAATTTATTAAAATTTTCTGATACTCCAACTATTCTTTATTGATACTGAAACTTTAACAAAGATGTAACGGGTTGGTTACACTAGTTTTAAATAAAGTCTGCTTTTTTCTATGTTATAATTAATTGTCATCCAGCAGATATATTGTCATCTCTCTATATATGTATGTATGTACTTATGATTATTCAGATTCAATTTGTTTCCTTTACATCTCAAAATTGCTTCAGAAGTTTATTTATTACAAAATGTTGAATCAATCCAATCAATCATTAACGTGAGCTTTTGTCCTCAACTATAGTTGGCATTATAATATATTTGTACACAAATTATTCAAAGTAAAAGTATCTACATACATAAGTATGTATGATGAAAAATCATCCTTCTGACTTTTGTACATGTGTATGAATGTAAAGTGAGTGACATTTTGTTGTCCTTTTTTTTGTTTTTATTTTTTAATTTACAATTAATAACAATATTAATTAAAATTTAACGTATCAATTTCATTGACACACTCATGGGTTCACAATCATCAGATTCATTCATACTACACTCACACACAAATGCATATGTGCATTTGAATGTGTATGTGGACATCAAATTAACAACAATAAAAACAAAAACAATACAATGAAACCTTGAAAAATCATTGGTGAACCGCACTTATTCGCCACAAGTTACACCACGAAATTGATAATTCAACGGTTAACCAACTAAAAAAATTAAAAAAAAAAAAAAAATATATATGTATCTCTTTTTATTTTTTTGTTTTGCCATACAAGGGAAAATGCAACAAACAAATGAAATGTAATGAAAAAAGTGAATAAATAACAAATGAAACAAATGAGAACAAAATAATAAACAAAACACAAAAAAAAAAAAAAAAACAATAAAAAAAAATTAGACTCAAACTCAAGTTGAGTTTTTGAAGCGACATTCTAGTGGAATATCTATGTATTTATGTTTACTCGGATGTATCTGTGTTTGTGTCTGTGTCTGAAAGTGTGAATGCCTATGTGTAAATTTTTGGGTGTTTTACTCTTTTTATTATTATTATTATTTTTTTTTGTGTGTCTTTTTGGTGGTTTAGGGATGCCTACGTGAGCGGCTGAACATTTTGGAAGTGGTCAACCGACATGATGACCACAAAACAATAAAGCAAAAAAAAAAAAAAAAAAAAATTGAAATAAAAATAGAAATGGAAATGTATGAAAAGAAAAGTGAAATACAAAAAACACAGAAAACCTGAATGCAAAGTAAAGCAAAGCACTGCAAAGGAAATCAAAACAAAACAAAACCAAATGAAGAAAACCAATACCAAATACAAATAGGAATGCAATATTTATTGAGGAGGCATAAAAATGCACGTTTAATAATAGAATTTTTCATATAAATGACCACCTGCAGATACAAAAAGTTGTACACCCTTTGACCATGAGCAAAAAGAAAAAATGTCATTCAATTTTACTACTTCAATTTTTACTACTACATATTTTAAAAAAAACTTTTGGCAACCAGCGGCGGCGCAGCGGTCAATGAATTTATTGGGTGAATAAAAATATTTTTCATTGGATGTATGTATTTTTAACAATCAATCCAATTGTTTTGATTTTTTCTTTATATTGTTGAGTTGTAGAGTTGAGTGTGAGGATACACATCGCACAGATAAGTAAATAGCAGAATGCAATTCTATGACAACAGAAGCAGTAACATGTCAATCAGATCAACAATCATCAATATGAATAAACAATAAATCACAACATAAAGACAGAATGACAAGAGGACTGAATATGCTGGATGGATAGATGAATGGATAGATGGATGCATTGAGGAATGAGTGAATGTATGAAAGAATGGATAGATGATTGTATGAATGAATAATTTTGAGTAAGTGAATGAATTCATAACACTATGTGGTAAAAGTAGAGGACTAAAGTTAGTAGACAAACACGACAACTTTTTATATAATAGACAGATGCATAGATATGCAATAATATCAGGAATCATCAACAAATTCATGTAGATTTTCTTTTATTTTTCATTTAAAATTCTTTATATCATTTGATCGATGCAAATTAAAATCATTTTGTGTGAATTTTTCATTTTTTTTTCCCTTTTTTTTAATTTTATTTTATAAATTGACACAAGCAAATGAAAATGCATTTTAAAATTGCAAACATTGAAAATAAAATAAAAAATGTGAGATTTCAACAGAGCAGAGTATTCAGTTTGATAAACTTTTTTATACGCAATTCTTTAGAAGTACGAGTATTTATTATTTGTAATTTTGTATATAAAAGATTTTTATAAAATAAATAAATTTATTATTATTATTATTATTACACTTAACCTTATTTACAAAAAATAAGTTTACATAACATTTACATTATTACTTACTATTCTTATTATTTAATATTATTTACATATGGTTGTGCTAGTGTGATAGTTATAAACTAATTAAATTAGATTATATAGGTTACTTAGTTTTATTATTTGCAATTTATTTAGAGAAGATGGTACGGGTAGGAAGGGTTTTGCATTGATGATTATTGATCTTTGGATCAGAATTGAAGGTCAGTTAAGGAGAATATGTCATGTAGTTTGAATAACATTGCATACTTGACAGATTGGTGAGGAATATTTGTTTAGGAAGTGGCTATTGGTGATGCCCAGCCGAATTCGTAGAAATTTTGATTATTTCGAGTCGAGAAAAATGTCTTGCGTCATGGGCAATATATTGCCCAATGGATGTTTTGTTTGTGTTGAAAATTTTGTTGTGTGTCAGAGTGATATTCTGTAATTTTGGTATGTGGACATGATGCATTTTTTATATAATTTTAATAATTTTGAATTTATTTGTGTTGGATGAAATGATATTTCTTATGGTTGTGGAGTTTGGATTTTGATTGTTGATATTGGCAATGGCGTTGATTGAGAATAAGGAGTCTGTGCATATTGCAAATATACCTCTTGTCTGTTGGGCATGGTGACAAGCTATGAATAATCAGGCAGCAGGTGGCGACTTATAACTTCATCTTTTATAGTTACACTATAAGATACTCCTGACTTGGAGCCATCAGAGTATAGGAAGTTGTAAGAGGTGTGAGATTATTGCAGTTCTATAAATTTTGTTTTGTAAATTTCATCATTAGTTTATAGTCATATCTTCATATATTGCAAAGTCCATATTAAATTGAATATAGCTTACAGAAAACACAGAAAACGACATTTTTCAAATGAATAAATGAAAGATGTGTAAATAAATGTAATTTCACTTGCTGCTTTTGTCATGAAATTAAACTGTGTAAAAAGTGTAAAAATAAATAACAACAACCGAAACAAAAATTTAAAGCAAATAAGAATCATTTTGGTTTATTTTTAATGAATTTCTGACAAATTTATGCCCAATAAAACATAGTGTAAATTGGTATAATCACATCCACTTGATGTACAAGTATGTATGATATGTAAAACAAAGTATTAAAGAAACCCAATTTTTCAATTGTCTTCTTGGTTCTTGGGAAACTATTTAATCTAATTAAGTATTAGCTATCAGAATTTTTATTTGAATATTTTATATATCTTCTATCTATATACAATATATAAAAATAAGTCTCTAAATATGTTCCTAATAGCAAAATTCGAGAACGGCTCGACCAATTTTGATAAAATTTTGCCGGGGAGTAGTAAAGCGCGCTGGGTCTATTAGTTTATACTGTGATAGCAAGGCAAATTAGCTTATGCCGAAAATTGAGTAAATTGATTTAGAACTTCATTATTATTTAACGCTTCAAAACACATATTTTGATAAAAGAAAATTCTAAAAATATGGTATAGAATCATAGTTATATAAATACTGCCCTGACCACTCTTAATTTGAACTCCTACTTTTTTTTCACAAATCCAATTTTCAATCAGTTTTAAAAAATTACTGGAATAAATAAAATTTATACTTGTTGGAAAGGTTGTGAAATCTACTTTTATAAAAACATTTTACAAAATTTATTTACCATGTTTATTTTAATTTATAATTTTTTTTGTCTAACAACTTAGAAATATGAAATGAAACCAAACGGAAATCACTTTACATAAAATGGGTAATATCCCAAAACATAGTTTTTCAACATAAGCTATTTCGATACTACTGATATAGATATATATTTTTAATTTTGGTCCATTATCCTTTGTACAGTCACATTCTCAGACATATTTTCCACACAATTTGTGAACATGAGCACTTGGAATTTTATTCCATTTATGTATGTTGCATTCTATCAAAGTTAATCTTCCATAGAATTTTTGAAGCTACTCTTTCTCCAATGACCCCAGATTTTCGCTCGGTGTGAGGTTTGGACTTTGAACTGAAATGGTGACTCTAACATTTAATTCTGGGTTTTACGCACAAGATGATTTGGATTATCATCTGGCTGGATAATCTCTTAAAAACAATTTCTTATTTGTTTTTATGAGGTCCTATAGTATTCTATCTAGGGGAACAACTCTTTGGCAAATAAAGTATCCCCAGTCCCATGTATCTTCACCTCAAATTTGAGGGTCAACTAAGCATGATTCTTTGAAATTATCTCAACCAGGATGCTTCCTGAAATATTACTTCTTCAATTCTGATTCAATATATTTATAAGATGAAGTGATTCATTTTCATTCATTTGCGCTCAAGCTAATCTACTTAGGTTAGAGGATCTAAATGAACTATGTCATGTGATCAGTAGGAAATGAATTGATGAACTGATGAACTGATGTATCATCCATCGAAAATGTCACCTTCGCAACTGAATTCATATTTAGGTCCTTCTTCAGTAATATCACAATTCCATTAATCAATTTGTTGTTCACATATAAAACTGTTGAAATCGATTTCCTCATTAGAAGTCATTGGTGTCTTTGAAGAACTTCATTGTATTCCTTAATTTTTTGCAACAAATAGTGTAGTAGACAATTATATTGGTCAGAGTTTAAATTTAGCAATGTGACCCAAAATGTCTTTAACACTTTTTGGGGCAATTTTTCCCTGGACTGTTTGAATATTGAATGAAATTTTAAAAAAACGTCTGAGTGCATTTCCTTTAACTATTAATTAAGTGAGTAGTTTATTTCTGTAAGTAATCACATTTTTTTTTAACTTTATGAGGTTTTAATACATTGGTTGCACAACTGCTGTCACCTTGGATGGAAGCAAATATCTCACCACAATCAATCAATTTTTTTTTTTTAAATTTTGTAATGCAATTTCATCTGTTTTGAGCTTTTCCCTTCAATAAATAACATATTAGTGCGTATCTTTTTATATTGATGGAAACCCCATTTCAAGAGACAATTTTCCATTTTAGGATTTTCAGTACAATATAATTAATTTGTTTTTTTCTTTCTGGAAAGTCTTAAAAACAGCAGCAAATATACTCTGTGCTTCTTCGATGTGATGTCCATGTGTGGTACATTTTGTTACTTCATCAAGTTTTTCTAATATTTGGTCAAGGAAATTATGTTTTTTACCATTCATAATAAGTCAGTGGACTTATCAAATTGCCTTCATATTATTGTAATTTCTCAATAAGATACTTTCGTTGTCATAGAAACACAGCTTAGGGAAATTTATTGACACTTTTTCTCTCATTCATATAAATTTCTTAAAATTCTAATTATAATTATTTAGTTTCAAAATTATAAATTGGTTGATCAGTTGCATTTTATGGCTGAATCCATTTGTTGCTCATCAAATTTTCTAAACTTTTAGATCCTAATATATTCTCTGTGAGTTTTCCAACTAAACATGTAATTGATCTCTTTCATATCATCGATATAAGTTCATCAACTGTCTCTGACTATATGATCCCTAAAATTTACACTTTCTAAATGTGAAAATTTATATTTATTGAATGCATATCACAATATTTCTTAATATTCACAATGAAAGTTTTAAGGGATTCATCGTTTTTTTTTTTTAAGTTGATTAAATATTAATTTTCTTGTACCACTTCTTCATATTTATCAAGTTCGGATAGAAGCTTAAAATATGAGCATAATAATGATACAATAAATTGATTATTTGTTGAACTTTTATTTTGGAATACATTTAATAATAAGTATTTTGGCTATTTAGACAAAAAAAAAAATTAAGTAAATCCACTCTCCGCACCTTTGATTATAGAACAGAAATCCTTTGCTAGCCATTCTAAGATAAATCATTTATATTTGCAACGTGAGTATATTAAGTCAATATTGTGTTTGGCAATACAATCATCAGGTTTAGCTGGCAATAAAATATTAATTTGCATTCCCTAATTCTCTTAATCATAGTTGTGAAGTATAATTAAGTATGACTTACAAAATAAATAATAAAAGAAAAAATGTCCAAATGTTTTGTCAATAAATACAATAATTTTTGGTTGCAATAAAATTCTACAGAATTAAATAAAAGAATTAAATCACATTGTTGTAAATAACTTGGATTAAAAATGATTTGATAGTCATCATTTTAATTAATTGAAGCATGAAATATATGAATTTATATAATTTGTGTAGGTAAATTCAAATTATTGGGTGTGCAAATAATTCTCCGCCCTTTAACAACGGATGATCCACCAGTAAGTTATGGCAACACCATAACCTTCTAGTATTACTGATTTTATATCAGCATCATATAATTTTTTTTCGAGCGAAAATATCGCGTTTTCAGCCAAATAAGCGTCATTTGCGGGAACTTTTGATTTCCTTCTTTAAATTGAAAAAAATCTGCAAATGATGGACTTCGATTGCTGTGTGAATAATATGAGGAACATGGACCATCAATAAAACCATGTAAGGACTGGTTCCGGCTTTATAAAATTGATGACAAAGAAAGCAATGGCGTTTTTGCACCAATATTCATGTTAAACTCAAGATGAGCTCACTGAATTCTTGGGAATGACTTAATATACAATTTCATAGCGTCTCATGGCCATGGGTATGATGAACAAACAAGGAAATTGGGTTCCGTATGAAATAAAGCTAAGAGACATCGAACGCCGGCAAAATCGGCAGGGTTTCTCTATCGAATTGTAACAGCCCAAAGCGCAGAAAATCATAAGGTAAACCAGCCTATGCATCAAAGTCAATGGCCAACTTAATTATTCATGACAAGAAGCTAAAGATGTGCATCTGTTGGGATCAGCTTGGACTGATCTACTATGAGCTAATCAAGTCTAAAGAAACCATCACTGGGGAACGTCTCCAACAATAATTTCTTTTTTTTTACCAGAAAGCGGAAAGACATAAACCTCCCTAACAGTCACATAAAGCTCGACGTTAAATGGGAAAATAGTATTAGATATTAAGGCTTAATTCTAGACAAAAAGCTGACATCACATTAACTTTACCAATAATAGAGTTAGCACTTTGATCCGCACACTATACCCTTTTACACGTATCAACAGGAACTCACGCCTTAGCATAGAAAACAAAATATATCTATTTAGGTCCATTTTTCAAACAGTTATCCTTTATGGGGCCCCAGTTTGGTCTGATGTCGCAAATTGTCATGTTAATAAACTGCAAGTCACCCAAAATAAGATATTAAAAATGATTTTTAATCTGCCCTGGCACCATTCCACCATTGACTTGCATCACAAAGCAAATATCGAGTTAATAGTACACAGATGTGCTCGACTTTTCTTAAATTTTAAAAATAAGTATATCCACAAATACTTTAGTCTTAAGTGTAGATATAAGTAATAATTATTAAAATAAGTTTTTTAGGGTTTTTGTTAATCTTTTCTCCCCTCTTTTTACTATTAAGAACAAATTGTTAAATCCCATAGTTTATAATCCTTTATATATGTCTAAGTAGCATATGAAACGAAACCTGATCTCTTAATTAAAAAAAAAAAAAAAAAAAACTAATGCTAAAACACATACCAAAATACCAAATTATTGTGAATAAATGAATGAATGAATGAATAATTGATGCAATTGAGCCGAGCATTGAAGTTCAAACGCCCGCAATATGCCAAAGATGTGAAAAAATGATCTTTCAGCATGGCAACATTCAGTCACTTGTGTATAAATGTGCGTCAACGAAACTTTGGGGGGACTTTAATGGGAAGTCCCACCTCACTCGTTGTATTCACCAAACTTTGCTCCTTCCGACTAACACTTTTTTGTGTTGATGACTCATTGCCTGACCAAGCAGTATTTCACTTTTTACGAATTTTTTGTTCTGAAAAAAAAAAAATCTAATTTTTACCTTTACTTCTGAGAATTGTTTTAATTAATACATTCTACAATGTACAGTACACATAAGTTTTAATCATGCTAAAGTTCTACTAGATGATAAAATAATAAACTTAAAAAAAAAAAAAAAAAAAAAAACAACCAATGAAAGTTAAAAATGATGGTGACATTTGGTTTGTATTATAATAAAAATAGATTGGATGGATAAACAAAATTTATAATGAGGTTAGGTGAGTGTAGCAGTTTCGTATTAAAACTGGTGAAGTTAATTTGTTATATTAATGCGCTTCAGTATTAACAACAACCACAGCAACAGCAACAGCAACATCAACATCAACATGAATATAAACATCAAAGAGAATATTTTATGCCAACGACATTTTGTTCAACACCAGCAACGACAACAACTAAGTAGTATAACGATAAAAATATGTTGGTTAGCAAAAAAAAAGTTTTTAAAAAACTTCGATAAAAATATATTAAAGCATACATTGAGGCGTACGTTCTACCAAACACAATGAACTTGCGTTGACTTAACACACATGCATCAGTGTGTACACATACTTATATAGGTAAATGTGTGATAATATAGATGTGTATGTGTGTGTGTGGGTAGTAGTGTGTCAACAACTACAAATACAACAATAATAACAATAGTTAAATGCAATACAAACAACAAGCACGACAACAACACACAATTAATAAGAATTACAAGTTGTTCAACGGACGGCGAGGTGAAAATTTTATGGCCGAAGCCACTGTTGATGTTGCTACTGCTGCTGCTGCAGTCATAGATGTCCTGATGATGTCCAGCCGATGATAATGATGATGATAATCACAATAGTTATTGTATGGTGTTGCTGCCATAACCACCGCCACTTGGACACCATTACTGCCACTTGGCCACAGCCGCCTCTGTTGTAACTGCTACTGCTGCTGCTGCTGTTGTTGTTACTACCGCTGACCATTGACAATGCATTGGCGATCCAACGAAATATAATGAACGAATGAAGTAACAAATGAATGAGTGACCAAATGAATTGAAAGAATGACTGACTGACTGACTGACTGACTGACTGAATGACTAAGTGAATGAATGAACAGATAAAAATCCGCACAAGTGCTAATGACTTAATAAATCATCGAACACAACACAACGGACGGCGGACCAAAGTGAATGGCGGACTAAGCGATGGATGGATGAATAGATGGATGGATGGCATAAAGCAAGAGGAGAATGATAATAATGAAACGATGAACGAAAAATGAACAATGAAAGAAATGAATAAGCGCAAGCGGCGGCCATTGGTTTTTTTGGTTTCAGTTTTGCATCATTCACACGGCTTCACTTCACTTTTCAATACTCCGCAATATGTTGTTCTTGTTGTTCTTGCTATTGCTGCTGTTACTACTGTTTTACTGGTAAATTCGTAAAGCCCGAGGGCAGTCAGTCATGGAGCCATGGACCCAGGCAGGCAGGCAGGCAAGCAGGCAGTCAGTCTTTTTGGTCAGTGACCAAAAATACATAATTCAATAAAAAAAAATCCGCAAATTCCTTTAATCCCCAATATTCATTAAAATATGCCAGTGTTGGCGAATGCAACGCGCATAATACAGAAGCTCTCTCTATCTCTGTAACTGCCTACATTCCTTTCTGAAATTTTCTCTCTCTCTCTCTCTCTCTCGCTCTCTCTCACTGTCTTTCCCTCTGGAACTATCATTATGTATACGATTATGTCTATAAGTTTTACTGAGGCTTGTCCTTTCAATGGTTTAAGCGAATGAGGCTTTAGTTCATCGGTCTATCGGTCCGTGGGTCGGTCGGTCGGTTGGATGGTTGGTTGGTTGGTCGCTCGTTCATTCATTCGACCTTTTGGTTTGTGTTGCTCATCAAGGATTTTGCAGTTTCAATTAAAAGCATTTAAAATGTGACCAGCAACTGTTCCTGTTCTTTTGTCATTGTCACATCCTTGTTGCTATTGTTGTTGTTGCTATTGTTGTTGTTGGTTAGTTTATTGTTGGTAGTTTATTAACGGAAACAAGCCGAGTCATCTGAATTAAGCCCTCAAGTCCTCAACTCTCCGCTCTAGCTGAGTTGCTGCTGCAGCTCAAGCCCAGGTGTGTAAATTGTGTTTTTGTTTTATATGCTACTGATATCCTGAAAAGTGAAGTGATGTAATGTGAAGTAAAGTGTAGCTCGCACACACCATCTGGTGGCATTTAATTTAGCCTACGAATGTTCAGTTCAGTTGCAATGAGTTGAGTTGAGTTGAGTTAAAGGCGGCGTGGGTAGATATTTTTTTGTATGTGATGAGCATTGAGCTTAATCAGCAACTTAAATATGCCGCTGCAGCACAAAAAAGGATTTAATGTCATTACTTCCTTTTTTGTGATAATGTGAGAGTTTTCTTTTTTCTGTTTCATTTTCTGTTTCTGTTATTGTGTCTGTGTGAGTTTCTCTTTTTTTGCACAATTTTCACGATTTTCACATTACGAAAATTAAATCGATTTGGAGCCGCGATTGCATCAATTGCAAAATATTTCAATGCAACTGTCTCTCTGTCTCTGTGTCTATTTGTCTGATTGTCTGGTTTGTATCTGTGTATGTTTGTGTGTGTTTGAAAGAATAAACTTACACATAAGCGCATAATGAGCTCAAGTAACGCTTTATTAAAGCATAGTCCTCATTCTCGGTGTGGCTTTGAAGTTGTTTGTTGTGGCGTGGTTCACTTGTTTGCCACTGAAAAACGGTTTAATGGCGCGTATACTTAATGATCTACGCAGGCAATCAATACAAATGCCGTATATACACTCACTCACACACACACACACACACACACACACACACACACACACACACACACACACACACACACACACACACACACACACACACACACACACACACACACACACACACATACACACACACACACAAACAAACATACACATATACAATAAATTACACAGATAGACAAGAACAAAAATATTCTGTTAATTCTTTTGAAAAATACAATACAAAATAAGAGAAAATGCCTTTTATAATTCATATGAAATTTGTAAAAGAAAAATCTTTTCAATTAAGTAAAAAAAGAATAAAAAACAAAAAAAACATTTAAAAAGATTCTGTTCAAAAAGTATCAAAAATGTCATACAGACTTATAGTTACAGTCAATAATAGAGTGAGGGCTGAATTTATTTATGTTTTTCGTATTAAACAGAAAATATCTCTTGTACAAAATGATTAAGCAATTCAATGGAAAGCATAAAGTATTTCAAGGAAGATTTCGCTAGTGATCTATGGAGTCTTCCAAAATAATAATATTGCTAAACATTTATGGTCATCCATCCTTCGGTGGAAGAAACACGTCAAGAAAAATGAAGATGAGCTTCACATTGAAACAAAACGCATGAGGTGGCTCACAGATAACCGATCAACGTTATCCAAGCAAAATAAATAATTAGTATTAATTTATGAAACACAGCTATGAGAGAAGGCTAGTCAAAGTATCAAAAACTCGATCGAACAATAAAAAAAACAAAGTAAGTATTTAGGATTATTGCTTCATAAAAACTCAAGAACAGGGCTATCCAAAATTTTTGTTTGCCTGGGTTACATTGAAAGAATCCGCGGTGTGTTGGGCTGCGGGTAGAAAAGAAAAGAAATGGATTGCAACAAAAAAATGCTCTGCCAATTCCACAAAGTGACGAGCAAATAAAAAAGACCATTCGCCAATGTCAAAAAAATATTTCGCCTCTTGAAATGTGGTGATGAGATAAAACAATCCATCAAAAAAAAAAAAAAAAAAAAAATACAATATGCAATTAATGTGATGCTTGCGACTACTGTTCGGATACCAATGCGTCAATATCTGGTTCTATTGATGAGGTTACTATTCTTAGACAGTCCTCGGGCACTCAACAAAGAAGTTTGTTTAAATCTTCGACTTGGTGTGTTTCAATCTTGAAAAAAGTCAGCCAAGCTAATAAAATTCTAGTTAGTTCTTTATTGAAAATTTCCGACTTTTCCAGTTGATTTTCCAAAACTTTTAGTATTTGTCGTTATAGCGGCACTATAAATACATAATTTGTGAATTGTAACTGTCTACCTATTACGGTTCATGAGATAGAGCTCTAAGATGGACGGACGGATGGATGGATGGACGGACGGACGGATAGCGTTGGCTTAGTAATAGGGTCCCGTACGGAACCCTAAACAGATGTTCACATAAGTACGTGCCTTCGAAAAAAACGATGCCATGACTGTGCATTGTGGAATTTATCTCTCTGAATAGATGTATGGTAGTTTATAAAACTGCAACAAAGAACGTACATGATGAAATGTCTCCTTAAGTTCCAGTTGTATGGCAACTTTATGCATTCCATTTAGAAAACTTTTGCCAACATACCTACAACGACTGTAAAAGGAGGCGTAAAAATATTGAAATTTTGATGGTTTTTCATAAAATCCAGAAAAGTATTTTCGAATTCTTCTATCAAATTGGAAATTATACTTGCAATTTTACCCCTTTTTCCGGAATATGTTTGCCGAAGTTGCTGACATAGAAAAAGTTATGCTGATCAGTTGGCTTTGCCTTGAAGACGCATTTTTAACTCATTTAAATGACCAGTAAAGTCTATCAGATTGTTGTCACTTCGAGAATATCTGGGCTGCATTCAGGAATCATAATAAACAATAAATAAATAAAAATCACAATATGATTCCAAAGTGCGAAAAGTGAAAATATTTTACAATTTAACAGTAAATAGTTTTGTGTACAAAAGTGCATTTGATAGAAAAAGGGTCGCAAACACTTCGTTTTATCGATTGTCCGATTGTCAAGAGAAGAATTGAGGGATACCATTTTGACCTCGAAAAAATGTTTGCGAAGTGTTACTTGAAGAAGTAAGTTGCCATCAATGCATTCCAGGAAATTTTCGATTACTGCCAGAAACTATAAAAACAATGATGAATAATGCACAATGATCATAATTTAATGAATTTTAATTATTTGTTAAGTTATCAGTAATAAAAGTTAAACCGATTTTATGTGTTTTTGTGAAAAATCAATTATTTTAAATGCAAAATATGATTTCAATCAAGTACAGCGCGCTTTAAATGAAATATATGACTGAACGATAAAGTGGCATAAACTAAATGAAATGAAGTCTGCGCATATTAACTTTATGTATTGTACAATAAAGTGCAATATATTCTGTATTCGAATATTGTTAAGTATTTCGGCATTACTTCAGATGCTAAGCTCAGGTCGAGAACACATATTAAAAAAATAAGCCAAGTGTGAGTCGGACTCGCACACGGAGGGTTCCGTACCATCGTACAAGCTTTTTTGCTTAAAATATTAAATTATGTGGATATTTAACAGCCTAAAAGTGTACTACAATTACAGCTTAAAAGTATACTAAAAAAAAAAATTGTTAAACAACAGGTTAAATTAAAGAAAAATGCTTCTAAAAATGTGTATTTTTGAGAATTTGTCGTTCTACACCCAAGTGAATTACACACTCTGTGAAAATTTCAACTCTCTAACTATTACGGTTCATGAGAAAGAGCAGGAGACGGACGGACGGACGGACGGACATCGTAAGCTTAGTAATAGGGTCCCGTTAGCTCCCTATGGGTACGGAACCCTAAAAAGGGAGAAGAATTCAGAATTGAAATATAGAAAGATGTATTGGCTTATGGGTAAACAGTCTTCGTTAACTATTCACAATAAGATACTCTTAAACAAGCAGATTTTAAAACCTGTGTCAACTTAAGGTGCTCAAATAAGGGGTTGTTGCAGCTTAAGCAATGCGCAGCAAATCCAAACGTTCCAAAACAAAGTGATGAGATGTACTGTTGCTTTCCCTTGGTATATTCGCAGTTCTGATCTCGAACGTGATCTCGCAATCGATTCGGTTGCGATTATTATTAAAAACGAAGCTAACTCCCACAAAGATATATTCTGATCAACCATATAAATAATGAAGCATCTACCCTCACGGACTCGACCCACTGGGTAAGAAGGCTTAAACGAAAAAAACCAGAAGATCTACTTTATTAAAAACTACTACTACTTGTCTACAATACAATACAATACAATACAATACTAGCTACATCATTTTTTATACTCTTCACGTTAGTGAATAATATTATAAGTTTTGTCATGAAATTTGTAACACACACAAGGAGACATCGCAGACCACATAAAGTATATATATTTGTGTTCAGCTCGATGAGACGAGTTGATTTAGCCATGTCCGTCTGTCCGTCGGTCCGTCTGTTCGCACTCCTAGTCCTTTAGTTATTGAGCTAGAGAGCTGAAATTTTGTACATTTTTTTCTGTTTTCCAAACGCTGGTCAAGTTCGTGAATCAGCCGAATCGGATCACTACAAACCCCCTTTTAAATTAATGTTCTTATTAGAAAAAGTTTTTTGTTTTTTGAAGTATCAACACTATAAGTTTCTGGTCCATATCCACCAACCATATAAATTTCATGACCCTAGGGTTACCTCCATACAAACTCCCTTTTAAATTAAAGTTCTTATTATAATAGAAAAACTTTTTTGTTTTTTGTAAATTTGTCTAACCCATAGCCGCCAACCTTATAAATTTCTAGACCCTCGGACCACTCGCTGGAGCGTAGTATTACAACTTCGGCATAGCAAAAGTTAGTCTTTTTTTACATTTTTTTATTTGTATTATGCTAAACCCACTGTAAATTGCTCGTTAGTTCTTATTGAACTGTAACTAGTCGCAATGAAATAAAAAAAAAAAAGTTCAAAGGACAAATGGAAAAACAATGAATGAACTAATGAACAAACACACTTAATAAAAGATTATATGTATAATTGAAACTACTTTAGTAGTACATACATCGATTGAAGTCTCAATAATATCGACCATGTGGTTTTATTTTTATTGTCAATTGAAGCAACCAACTTTTCTCTATTGGAAGAAATGAAAAAAAAAAATGAGTTTCTTGCGGTGATTAAACACTTTAATTTAAAAGATTTAACAACGAAAGAAATCAAAGCTGAGTTGGGTGAAGTTCATGACACATCTTCTCCTGTTTTTGCAACTATTTACAATTGGGTAAATGACTTTAAACGTAGCCGTACATTCACAAAAGTTGAACATTGTTCGGGATGTCCAGTGGAGGTGGCCACACAAAAAATGATTGGGAAAACCCACGATATCGTTTTAAGTGATCGACGAATGAAAGTGTGCGAAATAGTTGAGGCCACAAGCATATCATCCGAGTATGTAGTACAGTGGTTTCAATTTTGAAAGAAAAATTGGGTATGAAAAAATAATTGGCAAGATGGGTGCCGCGGTGGACAATGTTTCACGTCGAACGAGGATGCCATCAATGAAATAAACGCCTATTTTGAGAAACTTCAGGAATCCTACTTTTTGGACGGTTTAAAAAATTTAGAAAAAAAAATTGGAAAAGTGTATAGAGCTAGAAGGAGGTTATACTGAAAAATAAAAAGAAAATTTCTGGAAAGAAAAATGGTTTTTCTATCTTTTTCTACAGGCTTATTGATCAGCCCACGTAGTCTTATTAGTATAAGCTTGAGAGTAAGTTGCCAAAGTGTTAGGGTAAGGATTAGGATAAGGATAAGGATTAGTGTAAGTCAAGAGTAAATAAATTAACCGACAAAGGTTACACGTCCTTACAAATTGTGTAAACAATACCTTGAATGATCTTGTGTTTTAAAGTCCCTTCCTCTTTGTGAAAAAGCACGTTCTCCCAAGTCGTGTTAATCACTCTCATTGAAATTGATGAAGAAGAACTGGCAAATAGTTTTTCTTTTTTCTTTCAGCAGTCTCCCATTGTACTGGTCTCTTCAGACAAATTTTAGGATACCCACATGTTTTTTTTTTCATTCCACAATGTCGGCATTTAGCATTTTTATTCTCCACTTTCTTAAAATTTTCCCAAACTACACTTTTGGGCGACATTTTAATCATAGTTAGTTAATCAAGAAAGCCGAGTATGGAAAACACAAACAAAAAACACAAAGTCACAAATGATTTCTATTGAAATCATCAATTAATTTACAATGAAATTGTTAATTTGACATTCACAATGAACGCCAAGTAAACGTAAAAATCTATTATACGCTTAATCGAACCCTGATGACATCGATAAAAAACCCATATATTATTCTAACAATACATTAACTATTTCAATTAATCGCATAAAAATTCTATCCTTAAATGACGAAGTATCTGTATAAGTTGGCAGTATTGACCCGTTTGTCGTCATATTTCTGATCAGAATCATTTCTATCAATTATAATTATAATAAATATTTTAAAGTAAATTTATATTTATTTATACTTAGGATAGACAGGCCGCTCTCACACGAGTTCACCCAGGAGCCTTGCAATCCATTGTATTTGCCTGATAATGAAAGGATGAGAAAGAGAGGAGGGAGTAGGGAGAAGGTGCGGGATGTGGAATTGGGGTAAACGTCTGTCAGTAGCTAGTTGACCCTAGAGATTTCCTTCTGTCTCTAAAACTAACCTGAAGAACAGAGCGAGATCTCTATTAGCGCCTTAGCCAAACTGCCCAGTTTTTCAAACAACGGTTCCCCGAGAATACAGGTACAGCTACTCAGAAGTGCAGGGCAACCACAAAGAAGATGTTGAAAACATTCTGAATCTTCTTCATCTTCACAGCTTTGACAGAAATCTTGGTACGGAACATGCTACATACTGTGGGTCATCAACCCAATTGAGCAGTGCCCTGTTAAGACTACAGTCATCATTCGAATCCTTTTCCTTTGAAAGTGTAGGAGCTCTGATTTCCATCTTGGTTGGTAGTAAGAGTATAAAACTAAATAATTAAATTGTAATATTTAAGTCACAATGTTCTTTCGTCGTTTGGTGAAATATTGCAAACTGATTTAGGACAACTTCTTGACATCCGATTGAGCTGAAATTTTGCATACACCCTCAATTCTGATGACAATATAATATGCAAAAAAATGCAACGGAAAAGGCATTGATTAGACTAAAATAAAATCGTGGCTCATATTATTAAGCAAAATGTGTGTTTGCATAAGTTTTCTATTGAGAAGATGCATTCAAAGCATAATGACTGTAGATGAAAGAAATTCTATTCGCCCCACGATTTGATTTAGTCTGATCAATACTCTTGATTGTTGAGAAAAGTGGTGTAATGATTGGTACCTGTTGCCTACTTAACTATTTTTTTTTTAGCTTTTAGTACAATTATTACTGATCTGCATCATTATTATGTTTCTTTACAAAAAGAAAATCATTTAACTTAAAATTGTTTTTATTGATTATTATTTTTTTTATTCATTTAAATTGGATAGTAGTAGTAGAATTTTAATGAAATGTGTTAGAATGATCAATTTAACTCAATTATTTTGAAATTCATTGAATTTTGTAGTACAAAAGATAATTAAAATATTTCCCTTATCTTTAAGACTAGAAAACTTTTGTGTTCTACACATAAATATAAAGATATGTGGTCTATGTTTATTTTTCTGTTTTTGACTTAATTGCCATTTATTTCTATGACATCTTAAATGATTTTTGAAACATTGTGACAAAACCATGACCATGTGACTGACTATTAATATCAAAAAACGACAAATACATTGTTATTTTCATTAAAAGCCTTTACCTCATTTTTACTGCATTTGACAGTAAAATAATGAAATCAAAGTGCGAACTTCTGTGGTCTGTTGGCAGTTCATTTACAAGAAAAGAAAACAAAAACGAGAAACCATTCAAAGAATTGTTTGTATAACATAAATGTTCTTGTTGTTGATGTCATAAAGGATGCAGCAGCAGAATTTCTGCATACAAAATACAAAGTAATATTGAATACCACATTCAGGAAAACCTCAACAAACCGCAATATACTCAACGTCATTATTATTGATAGGCGACAAAATGTTAACAAGCTGTGGAAAAAAAGAACTCAAAACCGCGCAAAAACAAAAAGGATCCCAAATATAATAATAAAGGAAAACAACAAAGGAATGTTTACACGCATCGAATGGGGAGAGACTTGGTGCAAGAACAACCAATGAACACCTTCACATATGGTCACATATTTGTTCTGAATTGGATAGAATGCAGTGCAACAATAAAAAAAAAATAAAGGAAACAAGGAACCAACTCAAACTTAATTCTGAATTAACCAACGAAAACCAAAAAAATAAAACGAGTGATTCGCCTCATCATATAGTGAAAAAATTAAAAAAAAAAAAAATAACAAAAAATAAAAAAGCTCCTTAGTAAAGAAACAATCATGTAAACAAATATGTACATATATTCATGCATGCGTGAATTCAGGTTCACAGTTCCTAGATACTACAAGGCGGTGCCTGACAGGCCTTCAAACTCGCCAAACCTGTAAACCCTTCTCCTGCCACTTATGTCAGCCACAAACCCCAACCAAACAAGCATCGGTGACAGAGTTCTCCCATTGAGTTCCTCTTTCATATGAAAAACGAATATAATGAACAAGCGAAGGAAAAAAAAAAGTTAACCGATTCTTCTTCAACACATTGAAAATGAAAAAGAAAGAAAAACACAAAACAAAAGAAAAAAAAAAGAACGAAAATTGAACACACGGCAACACGATTCGTGGCCTCAATGTTGGCCTCAAAATACAAAAATCACTGAAAAAGGTTCAAAAAGAGAACAACAAAACACCATAACAGAAAAACAGAAAGAAAAAAGGAAAAAATCCGAATAAGAAAGAATAAAAATGGTAGGCGAAGGGTACAAAACAGAAAATAAAAATAAAATAGAACAGATAACAGCAGCAGCAGCAACAGCAGCAGCAACAACTATGTACTACATACAGTAGTCCTTGCATGCATATTGTCAACAAGTTTGGCAGCTCATAAAAAACGACAAAGAAAACTTCCATCAGCATGGAGCCATGGCAATACAGAACTGAACCGTGTGAACAATATTGACCAGAATCAGAAACCCTACTATTGTATTGTAGTCTGTAATAGTCCAGGCCATGGAAATTACAACAGAAAGGACAAGAAGAATGAGTAATAAAGAAGAGAAAAAAAAAATGGACACAAAAATTGGGTAGCAGCAGCAGCAAGACTCATGAATGCACGCTGAGATATCCGTGCGATATCCGAGTCGAATGCTTGAGTCTTTGTGTATTTCGTGGTCGTTGGTCATCGGTCGTCGTCAACAGTGATTGCGATTGCGATTGCGATTGCGACGATATCATGTTGATGCCGATGATGATGCTGATGATGATGGGCTGCAGTGGTTTGCATTTTATTTGCCACGAAATTGACCAAAAAATCGAAGAAGAAAAAGTTCTACCAACGAAAAAAATAATAATGAAATCCCCAATTTAAAAAAACTCCCAACAACAAAATACACAAAGACACAAAATCAGGGAAAAGAACACTAAGGACGAACTGCGCAGCATGCAACACAGAAAAGTGCACCAGCAAACACCACTATATGCATAGTCATGGACACATCATGGAGCATGGACCGCGAACAACGAAAGAAACGGAGGTAGTCAGAAAGGCCGGAAGTCGGCCAACGGAAGTGTACGCATATTTTTTCTTCCATTACCACTGCCGTCACCACCATCACCACTATCACCAACTTTGAACAATCCTTTCTTTGTTCGATTCGATTTCATTACTGTCATGACGCACGCAGCCATGACTTTGTCGTTCTGTCGTCAGACTGCTGCTTTCTGTTTATACAGACTGCATGCACTTTGGTCAGCATGTCGCCACATTTCAGGAGCAATATCACCCAGTCCTCACTCACCCAATCACCCAGTCACCCACTCACTCATTCCGATCTCTTAAATGCCATGCACTTTTTTGCACCTCATGTAAAGTCATCATGCATTTCTCTTTTTATTTCATTGTTGTATTCATTGAATTTTTTGTACATTCTTCTGTTCTTTGTTTCATTTGTTTTGTCCATATGTCCACGTGTCCGTCTTTTGTTGTTTTTCTTTTTTTTTTTTTGTTGTTCGCGAGCCGTTTCCGTTGCATTTTTCACGTTTCGTTTGACTTTGGTTTTTGGTTGTGAAATGTGAAATAAAAAAGAGAAAAACGAATTGAAAAATTGCAAAAATAGCGAAACAGAACAACGGAACCATGAACACGATAAAATAAAGGCGTAAAGTGGCATACTCACAGAACATGGTGAGTAGATAATTCTGGAACGGGTTTTGGGGTTACGAGGTATACCGAAAACGGAAACCGGGCAACTGACCAAATGCGTTTCCGACCTGACTTTTGACTCTGACTACAACTCGCGTCTTTCAGTGAAAACACAGGTCTATGTGTCCTTCTTTCTGGTTGTCCGTCTGTCCGTCCGCCTGTCCGTCCGCCTGCCTGCCTGCCAGACTGACTCTCTGACAGTCTCTTTGACTGAGTTCGTTCAGTGATTATCCTTATGTAAGTGAGTAGGAGTTCGAATATTTGCAACATACCGCAATGATGAAGCATAAACAGTTTTGTTGCAATTTTTGTTTCTTCTTTTGTTGGTATTGTTCTTTTCTTAATTTAACATCATTTATTGTTTCTCTTTTTATATCCTTTTACTCTTGTTTTATTGTATTTTTATACATTCCACCTCCCAATCTATATACATATTTTGTACATCCATACACTTATTCATTGACTTGACTATCGGCGACTGATGCCTTCAATTTTTCCGCACATTTGTGGTTATACAAAATTTGGTAAACAAACTCACAAAATGGAAACAAAAAGAAAAACTCAAGCATTTTGTTGATATTTTCTTGGTTTTATTTTTATATTTCTTCTTTTTATTATTATTATTATTTTTGTCAAGTTTAGTGTTGGATTTTTGAAAGATGCATTTAATTTCATAGACATATATATATTTTTTTTAATACTTTTTAATATATGTATGTGTGGCAGTGGCGGGTTTAGGGGGAAGGAAGACTATGAGCAGAGTGAAATTTAACATTCGTGTCATTGCTTTATCCGTCATCGTATCATTTTAATATTCATTTGCATTCTGTTTCTATGGCCGCACGAATTGCAGCGAAACCGAAAAATTAAATAAGAAATAATTTTGTTGCACAAGAATTGTAAGAACACAGATTTGAAGAGAACAAAAACTGAAGTTGAGGCACTGCAGGTTATTAAATCGAAGAAATTTAATAATTTCTTCCCGAACGTTGCAATATTGTTGCAATTGTTTTCGACGATCCCTGTCACTTTGACAACAGCTGAATGGACTTTTTCTTTGCTGAAAAGATGGACCTACCTGCGTGTTAATAATACGTTTGAGCCCAGACTCAACGGGTTAGCCAACGCTAACAAAGAGATCGAAATTTCAACAGAAGAAATAGTTGACATGTTTTGCCAAGTCAAGCCTCGTCGTCTTGCAACATTGGACTAGGCAGTCATGGATTGATGTAATCTAGACATCTAGTACACGTATTATACATATTTCTTTATAAGATTTAACAAAAGAATAGATTATTCATTAATGTTCTCATAGAAAAGTCCAAAGAAAGAAATGTATATGAAGACTCATATTCAATGCCAATGAATAAACGTTTTTCGTTCCACAAAAATTTTTTTGATATACTCTAGACCACCTAACCCCCCAACTACAACCAACAACCGCCACTAATGTTCAGTGATTCAAAGGCGCCTAAAAAGCTTCACCCAAAACGACTTACTAACACTATAAAATTTCTCCTTCCTTTTAATATCATTAAAATCAATCTCTGTAATTTCTCATAGTCCTCACAACAATAATTTATTGCTTTAAGTGGTTTTAAAATATTATATATTTTAGTTCGTAATATCATTTCGATTCACAACTTATACATACTGACCAACCAAAATCCAATGAGTATTGAAAAATGATCTAAAAAACATATGTTTTTATTAAATTTTGCCAGAGGTTGCAAATAACCGTCAACCTCTTTATTTGGTATTCAAAAGACCGGTTTTTAAAAGACTGATTCGGAAAAGTCAGTTGTCAACCAGTGAGTGATTCAAAAAAAGTCAGTTATCATCCAGTAATTGATTAGAAAAAGTCAGTTTTCAACAAGTGACTAATTCGAAAAAGTGTTTTAAAACCCAATTTTTTTTAAGACCAAATGAAAAGGTTGACGGTTATTGGTGACCTCTGAATTTTACTATAAGCAACTTAAAATTAATAAATATATGAGGACTACCACTTCCAATTATCAGAAAGCTCTGAGTTGAACATATACCATAAGATTCTATTGTCATTTGTTGTAAATATATCTTCACCGAATATCATCAGCTCTATAACGAAAAGCAGAAGGATTGATGTACATGCATACTTAGTACTTATAATTGATACTTCTCATCACTCAGTCTTCGACTCATGGCTTAGTGCATTAAAGTCATCAAATAATAGATTAGATTAGAATTCAATTTTACTTAAGCTCAATGATTTGTCTATTATTATTAATTCTACCGGAAACATGCTCATCATGTCTTGCTTTTCTCATAGCAACACAGAATTTTGATTAAATTTTCTAAATTATTACAGAAGAATATTTATTCTCATAGGTATTAATGACTCTTTTACCGTCATAGTCATGAAACGCCTAGGCAACCTTTCAACCTATAAGTTATCTGCTATGTTTTGTTGTTTTTGTGGTTTTGGCCAAGATTTTTACTGCAATCCAAGTTATCTCGATAAATCTTTAACTGATGCATATGGAAAAGAGTCTTAGTGCAATCAATATTTCTCTGAATTACTCAATGGAGACCCTTGTCGGATTTCTAATCAAAGCTTTACAAAAATATTAGAACGGTAAGGTCTTTTTTTTCAGATCATAGATTGTATGTTGTAAAGGTTTCTTTTCCTAAGGGCAACTTGTCAAATGCTTAGATTTCCAATTTAAAAAGAATCTCAAATGTTCAGATGCTTTTACAATTGTTTCGTTTATGTTGTGGGGACAAAACCAAAGACCAATAATAAATAATCTAATATATCAGTGTTATATTTCTGATACTTTGTATTAATAAATTTGTGTGTAGATTGTATAAACATCATTTCATTGAATCATTTATCGAAATAACTGAGTAAATTCATCAACAACATCGACATAAAACCTCATTTTCTACTAAATTGTTGATTTTGTTATTTTTACTCTAAATTCTCAAAAGATAAATTTGAAATTTGTGCTTTTAATCCAAAACCAAAAAATGGCAACAATAATAAATAACCTTAACAACATCAACATCAACACCAACATCAACAAATCTGATAGAAAATCAACAACAAACTTATAGGTCTACCAATATTATTCCACACAACTTCAAAACCACAAAACGTGGTTAGTTTTTGGTAATAACTTAAAATTTGTATTACTACTAACTAGTAGCTCCGATAGATGGATAGATGTGTCATTTATCCAGGCCCCCCAAGGTGGGCAAAAAGCATTGAAATTGCATGCAATTAAGAACAAAAAATGGTTATGGTAAAGAAAAGTGCAACAAACTCACATTAGAATTCAATATCGTAAATGGAAAAACTAAGAAAAATTGAGAAAATTCAATCAACCACACATATTGTGTAGGGAAAAGAAAAATATTGAGTGTTTAAATAATTGAAGCTTAAAATGTGTTTGGGCCTGCCTCCTAGGACCTCTATTATTTAAGTTACGACCCATCTATCCACCAACCGACAACGACAACGACAACGGAGCCGACCCCGGGGATCGGAATCGGTCGACCAACCAACCGAGCAACTAAGATTTTGGATATAAAATAAAAACAACTGTCGGACAGATGAGAGAGTGAGCTAAATTAAAAATAAAAATAAAAAAAACTTAAAACACCCTCAGAGAATGTGTTTAACTGACCAAACACACATTGACACATAACATATACACACACACACATACACACACATACACACACACTACTATAAGAGTATTAGAGTGTATTAATGCAAAGCGTAATGCATTTATTTCTTTTTTGGGGGCGCCTTTTTCGAACGTAGCTCTCAAGCAATTGGAGCACACAAACTCCACTCAAACTAACATAACTCGAGAGCCTCAACTTGAGTGGATGATTGAGTGGCTGAGTGTCTCAGTGTGTGAGTGATTTTTTGAGTGCTTTGCAGATATTTTCAATTTTTCAAGTTGAGTCAAATGCACATGCTCGTCATCAAAGGAAAAGGGTTAAAATGTTAAATGTAAAGGAGCCGCCTGCAGTCAAATAAGCCAAGTGAGTTAGTGGCTCCCCAGAGAATGGCATACTTGACGCACACATATGAGATACGCATAAGTATTTGAGTGTTGGTAACTTGCTTTGTGTTTTAATTTGCTAATTGAGAGCATATGTTAGACGATGATGATGATGATAATAATGATGATGATGATGATGATGATGATGATGATGATAGAACAGAAAGAGCGTTTGCATGAGCAAGAGACATTGAAATTTCGTAAGAAACTCAATTCAACTTAATTCTACTATTCAATTGAATGAATGAGTAAGTGAACATAGAGTATCTGAGTGAGTGATTCAATGAGTTTGTATGAAATAGAAAATGCAAAATGAATGAGAAAGCATGCTTAAGAGTTGAGACTAATTAAAATCGGATGCGGATATATAGATCATACATGCAACCACCAGCATACTACAAGAATTAGTATTCACGTATCCCACATGTGCACTCACTGGCTTACTCACAAACTCGTCCGCTCATTTGTTCATTGAGTAAATAATGATTGAGTAAAGTATTTTTGTATCCATGGCACTTGCCATACCGTGAGTCTATCTGTCTGTCCGTCCATTCATAGTCATAAAATGAAATAAATTCAAAAATATACAAAAGAGAAAAAATAAATTGAAATGAAACAATAAAAAATGAACACACATGTCACACATCATGAATCCCCCGCCGATGCTGAATGACATGAAGAAGGGAAATTTTGTTAAATGAGTAACAGACTCAAATACTCGTATAGTACTATACTATTATACTATGTAAACGTATAATCTACAAAATTCTATCCAATGAAGTTTTGTGTTAAAAAGATATTATCATCATCATCATCATCATCATCATCATCATCATCATAACCAACCAAGAATATCAAGATAATATACACATTGAGCTGATTTGACATACTGCAATAGTAGGCATCTACTATGTATGTTGAGTGTGTGTGTGTGTGTGTGTGTGTGTGTGTGTGTGTGTGTTTATGGCACCTTTTTAACCAACTATAGCAACAAGAATGTGGTCACGCGTCAGTGGTGTTTATGGCGCAACGGCATTGTGATTCCGAATATTCCTTCTTCAACTATTCAACTGTAAATGCTATGAATCGGTCGGACGTGTCAGCACCCATTTGAGATACCCACGAACCCAGAACAACAAAACATGCATATTTACTTTTACGTTAGTAAGTGCATGTATATTATCTGTGTGTGTGTGTGTGTGTGTGTGTGTGTGTGTGTGTGTGTGTGTGTGTGTCAGTGTTTGTATGTGTGAGTTTTCGAAAATAGTTTTTCGCGGCTTCTCTCAAGTGTCAAAAACATCACCGACAAAATTTGCTAAATAAGCAAATGTAACAACTTACATTTGCGGGTAAACAAATAAATTTCATCGTAGAATTTTTGGTATATTTTTTCAAAACAAATTAGAACAATAAATAAATTATAAAATTAAATGGAAATGGAAAAAAAAAAAAAAAATCACAGTATTTTGTTTGAAAAATTTTGTTTGAAATGTAAATAGAAATAATAATTAAATAGAAAAGAATAAATTATGTAAAACAAATAAAATATGTAAAATAATGGAAAAAAAGAAATAATAAAATTATTAAAGTTAATGAAAAAATAAATTATTAAATAAAAAAAAAAAAAAAATAGAATAAAATACATAAATAAATTTTTTTTTTCTTTTTTCATTTTTATATTTTATAAGGTTAAATAACCAGATAGTTTTTAAAAATTTGTATCATCATAAGATATTTATGTGACCTTAAAATAAACATGACTTCTAAGGAATTTTAAAATCTCTTATAAAGGAGATCGTTGGGATGAAGTCTTTTCAACCGACGGCAGATTGTGTTGTGTGTTAGAGATCTTTCCAGGCGATTGGGGTGCTTCAGCAAACGTTCGTTGTATTGGCTGCTGAAGAAATTAATTTCCTCGATCACCGTTGGCATCATAAGGTCACGATGTAAAATTGTGTTCCTGACAAACCACGGTGCTTCAGTTATTCGTCGTAGGGCCTTGTTTTGTGTTGCTTGCAGCTTTTCGATCTTATATAGTGCCGCAGTCCCCAATATTTGGATGCCATATTGCCAAACTGGGGCCATCACTTGTTTGTAAATCATCAATTTGTTATTGAGTGATAGTTTACTGTTCGGACGCATTATTCTCATTTATTGATAGCAAATAAAATAATAAATAATATAAATAATATAAATAAATGAAACAAAAAAAAAATATATATACAAAAAAAAAAAAAAAATTATAAATAATATAAATAAAATAAGTAAAAAAAGAAATTAAATAAAAAAAAAAAAAAATAGTGTAAATTATATATATAATATAAACAATTGCATGAGTGAATGATACAAATTATAATTATAAATTCATTTATTTGAATTATGAATTGATGAAGAATAGAGGTATCACTTCAACATTTTAATATTAAATATATTAAAAAAAATAAATAAAATAAGGATAATATCCTTAAATTATATTTTACCAACAAAAAATCAAAAAAAAATGTATTTATATTCATTCATTTACTCATTCAATGATGAGGAACCATCTTATTATGTAGGATATAGTTGTAGATGAACAAATAGATTTCTCATAAGTTTGCATCATATTTATTTGTTATACATACTTATGTATGTATATATGACTTAGGATCCCGGCGTGCTACGCTAAGCCCCAGGAAAAATTTATCAAAATGGAAATGATAGAAAGAAAGATATTTATTTTATTTTTGTTGTGACTCACAATAAGCTAATTAATTAGTCAGTTTTAATATTAAAACGAAACTAAGTGTCCCTAAACTGTACATGAGATTAATATTTACCTATATACAATATATAAACATATATATTTGCCAAATGTATTTGTCATAAGTATGAGTGATATGCGCATTTGAATTGTAGAAAAGAAGTCTTATTTGAATCATAGGTTAATGTATTTATTTTAAGGAAGACACTGTTTTGTGTCACCTTTTTTTAATCAATAAAATAATAATATTCGATAGCATTAGGATGTGGAAAAGTTATATCATAGAGTTGAGATGACTTGCGTCCGATCTTGTTGGCATTCTTCATACAATACAAGTGAAGTCTATTTGATTTTCGTCTAATTATGTACATTTTTTTATTTATATAATAATATTGTCTGTCTTATTTGCTTTGTTGATATTTAATGGACAATTGTGTGTATTATGGTTAAATATTTAGAATTGACTAAGCTTGATTATAGTCCTGCTTCCTATAGTATAAATATCATATGGCATAAGATTAGATCCTTACTATCATTTTTTTTTTGACAAATAATTGTCAAAGTTAATAAAACTTATATTAAGTTTTTGACTTTTTTTAAAATGTTAATAACTTTCCAACCAAAAATTAATAGATTTCATTGCCAATAGATACATATGATTATGATGATACATTCCGGATTTGGTTCCCTCAGATTTTCATTTGTTAAAATATGATAAGCAACAACAAGTGAAAAGCCAAAGAACTTAAAGCTATTAAATGTTTCACTGTAGTATAACTTATTTATTTATTTATTTCTTTAAATAATCATCATTTTTAGTCTATGACGATGACATCAATATCTACAATTATATATTCTATTTACCAATGTACATCTAAGGGAACCTAAATGGTTCCTCTGAAATCACCAAGTTTGACTACTAGAGATAAATAATAAGTACCTACATATCCAGTCAAAAGCACTTAGTTTTGAGAATTTTATTGATTTGAAGAAATAGTGGAAGTTAAAATAGATTATTCTTTTTCTTTACTTTAATTTTTTTTATTACTGGCGCTTGCACTTGTTATCAGCTACAAGTATGAGAGTCTGTCAGTTCAAATATCTCTAATCTCTTTATATGATTGGATTATCGTTTAAAGAATTTATTTCATTTTGAATGCCATTGAATAATAGTATTTGCTGATAGTGAAATCTTTGCAAAGTCAACAAGTCTAAAATTAATTCTAGTTATGTTTGTTTTCTCCACTCATTAATACAAAAATACATGAGATTTAATTACCATAAACAAACGAATTATAATTATATAAAGAAGGAAAACAAAAACAAAAACAAAAACAAAGTAAATAAAAGAACATCCATATAAAGACATGAGGAAATCGGAGAGTGTAGAGTGAAGAGTGGAAGCCAAAGAGTTTTATGGACATTTTTCATTTGCTTGAGACGCATGACAAAAATCGTAAAAATTAAAAAATTGAAAACAAAAAAAAAAAAAAACAGTGAGAAATCAAAGGCGGCAAACCATATGCGTCTTAATATGGGCATGGGTGGTCTATGGCCTATGGTTCTATGGTCCTATGGTCCTACCACGGTTTATGATGTTGATGATATTGATGTTGATGATGATGATGATGATGATCTCGTATGTTGATCTCGCATGTTGATCAATGTAAACAACAACAATAACAATAATGTTTGAGTTCGTGTCAGAAATGATGATGATGATTAAAATAATAACATTCTGTTCTATTCTTGCCACCCAGATACTTTATGTGATCTCCTTGTTAGAGCAAATTGCTTTGTTTATTTACCTTAGTTGAAAGCATCTATAAATGTCATAATAAATATACGCACACACACACACACGCACACAGATGAAAGATGAGAGATATGAAAGATGATTTGATTTGTGGCATCAAATCATCATCATTATTATATCATCATGGAATAAAGTAAAGTATTGTGAATTATGTTGAAGTTATTAAAGAAGAAAATAGAAAATTTCTCAATAGGAAGATGATAACTTAATTTACCATTGGCATTGGCCCACCCACAATGAGTTCAAGCTCAAACTCCAATTCAATGATGTTCAATCACTTAAGTGAAAGATATATAATTATGTAAAATAACATAAGACAAGACAAGATAAGACAAAACATCTAACAACACTTCGTACACATTACTAATATTCACACATTAACGGTTTATTAACACCTGGTGATGGGGGAGCTGAAGGGCAATTGCTTCGTCAAAACATTAATAAAATATCCTGCAGAAATACACAGAGAGACATGGACACAGAGAAATTTCAAATTTTCACTTCAATAAACAAATGCACTTTAATATGAGATACATGAATATATAAAGATACATGATGTGGGGTTGCTTTGATGATGATGACTGCGCGAGTGTGTGAGTAATGTTAAAGTATAAGCAACCTATAAGGATAAGGATATGGTTGAATGAATGGAATTGTGGCGTTATGTGGGCGGTATATTGTGGGACCAAGGAACGTTAAGTGCAATATTGCATTTCTACGGCAATTAAAATGAATTTTCCGGTTACTTGACACATTACATAATTTGCATTTCCGGTGATGACACTTAACACACACATATAGACATATAGACAGACACACAAATACACACAAATACACACTTTTACATCATATATTCAAAACCAACAAACAAGAACAACAACAACAACATCGACAAGCATGACGACAACATCAAAATCCGAGCATAATACTCATGCGAAAGATTGCTTAAATGAATGCATGCTTGAATGAATAGATGTACTCAGTGACAGATGAACGAATATATGAACGATTGATCGACCGACCGACACAACGACCGAATGAACGAACCAACCAACCAACCAACCAACCAACTAACATATAAACAGACAAACAGACAGACAGACAGACAGAAAGACAGACAGATAATTATATGTAGACATGTGTACGTACAATCAGATAGGCAGACTCTTAAACAAAATGGATATTTGGACAATCAGACAAACGAACGAACGAATGAATGAATGAATGAATGAATAAACGATGTCGAACGAATGCATTCGTACATTACGAAGAGTGTCCTCGCTCATGTTATATCATCACTTTACATAATGACAATGACCAACCAAACCCATGTATCAACAATACCCAGAGCAGCAGTCATAGTAAAATAAATTAAAAATGAATTCTCCAAAAGGGGATGTGATCGCATAGGATCGAATTTAATCGGGAAGAATTATTTAGATTGAAATATAAAATTCTTCCAATGATTTTTATTGCAATTTTAACAATTTTTTATAATCTAAAAAAGAGTTTCTATATATTTTAGGAATCGTATTTCTCTTGGTTTTCTATTGATTTTATCTATATAACACGAGTACAATATTATTGTATAAATTATATTTAAAATTTAAGTGGTTTTCTTACTTTGTTTTTCTCGAATGAAAAGACAGAAAAGTGGTTTGATTGATTTTGCAATTCCCCCCTTCCCCCCCTTATTTTGATACTCCACTGAGTTATTCAGCTATAACAACAACATACGTATAACATAAACCGCAGACACATGCATTTTGTTGCAATATTTTTGTCTACTGACTTTGCTCTGCCATCAGTTTGGCCTTACTTGCATTTCTCCCCAACCACCACCTCCACCCCCACCCACCCCATTCTCCAAATAGTAATACGTGCTAGTACAATATTACCTCTGTCACTTGTATTCTCAAACCCCAATTTATATCCCACATACTCACTAATACACTCATACACTCATTCACTCATCTGTTCATATGTTCAAATCACCGAGTTTAACAAATTAAATGACTTCTAGTGTGTACATTGTTTTGACATTGCCGTCAGTTGGGGGAGTTCCTTGAGTTTGGTTCTATTTAAGCCTATGCTGAAGGACAATACAATAAGGACAACGACATTGCCGATGCCTTAATAGTCATTAGTATGGGTATATGTATGTATATGTTGAGGAGTAAAAATATTGTTGACACTTCAATCGGTTGCAAGTTTATGGCCAAAAAGAGAAATTGTTGCTGATTGCTTGCTCCCTTTGCAGTTGTCCATTTGTCTATCTGTCTGTGCGTTCGACCAAACAACCAACCAACCAACCAACCAACCAACTTTCCTTTCATCTGTTTATTTCATTCCATTGCATAGGTGTGAGTTTTTGGCACCTTAGTTTTCCTAAATTCTGAAACCCTTGACAGTTGAATCAAGCCAAACACTCACAAACATAACATGCAGCTTCTCTGCTTCTAAAGTGTCAGTGGCTTTTCTCTCATTCTGATTGTCTGTATGCATTCCTTACATTACACAATGTCATTTGCAGTATTGGCTAAATTTTCATATTCTTCGCTTTCGTCCTTTATAGAAACTTGAGTATCAATTTTGGATGTTGTTGCTGTTAATTTCATTGTTATTGCTTATGTTGTTGTTATTGTATATTCTTTGTCACCAATATGTTTTACTAAAAATACTGGAAATGTAAGTGGAATCAACTGCTTCTACTCCTCATTTGGGTTTATCTCAGTTTGGTATTTTAATCAATTTTTCACTCACTCTCCCATCATGTCCTTGAAGTCTGATAATGAACAGAAATTGTGGCAATTAATTGACAATGACTCTTATGAAGCTAAAATATACTTAAAGTATTAACCTTACATATAAACATATACTTTAATAACTACATACACCGACACAATAGAACTGAACTGAACTTAAATAAAATTACGGTAAATGTTGTGTTTTAAAGAGATTTTGTCCTTTCGAAGAATATGAAATTATGAAAGGAAAACAATTGATGTTATTTGTTACAACTAATTTCTTGTGCATATTGTAGATTATGTGTCACAAATGAGTAGTCCAACCAAATTAGATCAATCAGCAATATACAATATTAACATACATACATGGTCTCATGAAGAAGACTTTAATTCTTAAATCAATTAACTTTGTGGCAAAAACAGCAACAACTATATTTTCATTGTATCAACAACACAAAAAGCAACAAGAACAAGAATGAAATTGCATGCAGCCTATACAATTTCGTAAATAGGCAAAGACAAGACAGAATAGCAGAAGAGAGGAAAGGACAGGACAGGACAGGACTGGATAGGTCAAGCCAGGACAGGACAGGACAGGACAGGACATGTCAGGATAGGATGGGAAAAGTCAAAAGATCGACCACACAATAGACCAAGAACAAAATCAACGACCATAAATTGATGCAGTAACATGCAATGCAGAGTCTGGCCTAGCGCACTTGCCGCGTATCTATACATCCACACATATATGTGCAGGATACGCATTCACTCATCAAATGAAAGTGAAAAGTTTGTGTTGAAAGATGGAGAGAAGCAAACGATTAAGGAAAATGTGTGTGCTATTGGCGGATGCATTGTGTCGTCGTGCGCCATGCAAAAGCGGAGCATGTGGATTTACTCGAATGGTGAAAGAAAGGTCGCACTTCTGCAAACCAAATGCAAGATTTTATTTTTCGTCTAGGCAATTGATGTCCATGGCTATGGTGCGTGCAACTCCTTTCGTAATTTCTCTTGTTTACGGTTTGCAATGTAATTCTTCCGGAAAACATATGCTTGCTGCATTTATCCTGACGATGACTATGCATATACTATAACACAGACAACACATACTACTTACTGCTGGACGACTGATAAGGAGAGTCAAGTGTTTGAGTTGGTCAGTGCATTCTTTTGGCCAAAAATTAACCAACAATGCCAAGTTTCTGGTCAACTTTGGTCAATCAGCGGCAACAGAGAGATTTGTTCCTTGTCCAAATCCAAACTGTACGGAAATTAAAGGAGGGCCTACGATAGAAAGGACATTATAGGATTGCATAACACCAAAATTGTATACACATCCATATTGTATGTTGCATGTTGAAGGCATGCAACACTTCAAAAAATGTGTGCTTAAAGCAACATTTAGTGAAGTAAATGGGTAACTTTTTGGATATTTGGATTGGGAGTGGGCTTGGTTTTGGTCTTGGGTCTGGATAGACATTGATGATAATGTTGATGTTGATGGTGATGATGGTGGTGATAGTGATGATGTTGATCATAATGATGACGGTGTTGATGTTGACACAGTCGATGCATATATACATAAATAATGCAACTGTGTATGTTTGTGTTGTCTTCCTTGTTGTGATTCTCCATCAGACATCTCCATTCTTAGAGTCCATTTGAATTTCCACTGCCTTGTCACAGCTCATTGTCGTCGTAGTCGTTATCACCATTACCCTTCAAATATACAGTATTATAAAATATAAATGATATACAATGAACACTATGGTATAACGTTTGTAAGGTTTTCAATCAGAGAGACCCTCCAACATCTTTGTATAATTGTTTGTTCTTCGAAGAAATTGTTTATATAATAAAATTGTGAACTTTGTCTGTCAGTTTGTTTGTTTGTGCGCGTATCACTTAAAATCCACTCATTGGATTCAAAATTGAATTACTAAAAAAATAAAAAGCTTTATTGTGAGTAACATTTAGCATTTATTTTATCAAAATCGATAACATACAGAATCAAAAAATATTAATTTCTTATTTTGAATATATTTTTGTATAAAAATGTGCTACTTAATATATTAAAAGAACTAATATGAAACCGTAAAAACTGATCCAATACGAGTTTATCAGTGATCATCATATTCTTTTTATGAGAAAGAAGACTTACGATTTGTACTATAAGTACTCTGTATGCAGGACTTTTACAATTCGGTGTCATTGAAATGATGTCGTTTTCTTTGTTTTTGTAAATTTGTTGTTCGCTTATTGTCATCGTCGCCATTGAGTTGCCTCGGTTAGCATTGCCTGCCCACAAAAGCAACTCGACTTTTGGTCAATTCGAGGTTTTGCTTGTCAAGTTACAGGCTCTTTACGGTTCTTTCATTTGCTGTTGCAACCAAAAATGACCAAAATGGCGTCTCCAAGTGGCTTGACTTAGTCATGTTCTAACACAGATTCAACAATATCCTAGAAGAGTTTGCCTATTTTACGAGTAACACACACGAGTTCAACATGCGTGTATCCATGCATGTGCTACGTGTCTGAGTACATATGACGGTGTGAGTATTGTTCTGATGTTCTAATGTTGTGTTGTTGTGTCGCTGTGTTGCTATGATGTTGTGATGTGCCGCGTGTCGTGTTGGTTGTGTCCTTGCGACAATATTTTAGCACCAATGTGGCGTGTGCTCGCTCTTTGCGACTGCAAATGCATTTTATGTTGATTTCAATGCCTCCACACATCATTCTCCTGAAATAACATTATTCCTCTGGCATTTGGATAACTGATTGTCCGTCTGCCTATCTAAGTATATGCATCTTTCTTTCCTTCGTTCTTCACTTCATTTAGAAAGGCTTTTGGCAAGCACTTGGCTTATTTTTCAGCTTAAAGTGGCATAATAAAGCTTTCTCTTAGTCTTTTTACTCCCTTGTGTGTGTCCTTCCTTCCATCATTCCTTCCTTCTTTTTGCATCATATAATGTAATGCAACTGCAACTATAACTGCAACTTTAGAGATACATTGCATGCTAAACTTGAGCTTATAAATATGTGAAGGGGGCACTACCACAAGACCAAGACTCAAGCTCTAAACAATTCTATACTCGAGCCTACCAAGTCGAACCGAGCCTACCAAGTCATCATTTACAACTGAACTAAGGCGACAGACCGATTTTTCCTTTGCAGTAGCAGAACAACGAGGCGTTTAACATTTTTGAGGTTTTTGGGGTGTTGATTGGATTTTATTTTTTGGTCTACACAATACACACACACACACACACACACATGTGTGTATTTTTTTTTTTTTTTTTTTTTTTTGTATCGGAAGTGAAGCATCGAAAACCTACCCGGTCTACAACCGGAGTGCGGGACTTTAACCCGCTAAACACTCCCGCCCCTCGTCCTATCGTCCTCCCGGAACTGTCATTAGATAATACGTCGGGAGGAAGGTGGAGCATTGCTGCTCAAAAGTCAATCGGTCCTAGTTTAGTAGGTCACCTATTGTGTTGTGTTGTGTTCGTACGTGGGTCGTGGCTACTCCTCAGTATTCTACAATCCCCCGTCCGGCACCATCTGCAACGACTGCATATTTCGCCTAGCCCTCTCTAGACGACGTAGCTCTAGCTGGATAGCTGTCACACGCTCACAGATCCGGTCCCAGTTGACCGGATTTGCTAACATGAACTGTAATGCGCTTGCTGGCTCCTGCGGATATCCTTCTGGAACAGGAAACCGAGCACATTGGAACATAACGTGCTCAGCGTCCTCCGGTTCGTCACACAGTGGGCACCTTGGTGTGTTGTCGTGCCCAAACCTGTATAGGTACCACCTGTATCCACCATGTCCTGACAAGAACTGGGTTAAATGGTAGTTGGTTTCCCCGCTCTTCCTGCTCAGCCATTTTTCAATGTCCGGGATGAGCCTGAAAGTCCATCTACCATTCTCAGCGTTCTGCCATCTCCGCTGCCAAAGCAATGTTGAAGCTTGCCGCTCACGCCTTCTAGCGTCGTTGTCTGGACGCCCATGACACGTCTCATAGAGTCTGCGCATTTCATCAGCCAATATGTCAATGGGAATCATGTCCGCTAGTACCAATGCCGCATCATCTGAGATTGTTCGAAAACCCGACACTGTTCTCAGCGCTGCCAGCCTATATGTACTCGAAAGGATTTTCGAGTAGGTAGTAGCTCTCAGCGACTCTGCCCAAACAGGGGCAGCGTACAGCATGACGGATGTCACCACCCTTGACAATATCCGGCGCTTGTCCGCCTTAGGGCCACCGATATTTGGCAGCATCCATGATAAGGCATTCTGGACCCTCGCAGCTTTATTCTTCACGTACAGCAGGTGCTCTTTGTACGATAGCCTGCTATCCAGCATAACACCTAGGTACCGTATAGCCCTCTTGGACCGTACCTCGTGATCACCAACTCGTACGGAGCAGAACTCTATACGCTTCCTACTGGTGGTCAGAACCAACTCTGTCTTCTGCTCTGCTAAGGACAGTTTCGAAGACCTGAGCCATGCAGTAACCGCGAGAATAGCGGAGTTTGCCGATTGCTCTATATTCCTTATCTCCTTGCCCGTTACTATCAGACACAGATCATCCGCAAAACCTACCGAAGTGCAGTTTTTGGGAAGCTGCAGCCGCAGGACCTGGTCATACATAAGGTTCCATAGGAGTGGGCCCAGCACCGAACCCTGAGGAACCCCCGCAGTAACTCTGTAGGTTTTACTTCCATCTTCGCTGTCATAGTGCAAGTACCTCTCTGACAAGTAGGACTTGATCATGTTTTGGAGGTACATTGGCGCTCCCGTTCTACGGACGGACCCTTTGATGTGCATCCAGTTAGCAGAGTTAAAAGCGTTCTTAACGTCCAGCGTGATGATTGCGCAGTATTCCTTATCACCATAGAGCCACCTTTCGCCCTGTATTGCCTGTCTTGCTATACCAACCACTTTATTTATCGCGTCAACTGTCGAGCGACCCTTTCGAAAGCCAAACTGGTTTTCGGAGAGAGTGCCACTCTCGTTCACGATTCGTTCAAGCCTGTTGCAGACAATCTTTTCCAAGACTTTGCCCACAGTATCCAACAAACAAATCGGCCTATACGACGACGCCTCGTTGGGTGGCTTACCAGCCTTTGGTATGAGGACCAGTTTCTGATGCCGCCATCTTCTGGGGAATACTCCGTCGTGAAGGCATTGGTTGAAAACCTGCATAAATACACTTGGAGCACTCGAAATAGCTGCTTTCAGGACTTTATTCGGCACTCCATCAGGACCCGGAGTCTTCCTATCCTTAATTTTATCGCAAGCTCGGGACAGTTCCTCAGAACTAACACTGGGGATACCATCCAGAGATCGTTGCTCAGACCTATCATCAAGTATTGAGGTCGCTGTTGGGAACAGTGTTCTGACAATGTTCTCGAGCATTGCTGGACAAGTGGGTTGTGGTACTCTACAACCTTTCACTCTCGACATCACCATCCTGTACGCCGTGCCCCAAGGATTTATGTCAGACTCCTCGAGAAGCTGTTTAAGGCATGACCGCTTGCTGGACTTGACTGCCTTTTGGAAGGCAAGTCTGGCCGTTCTGAACTCATCTAGCCGCTGTTGGAAATTATCACAGCTTCTCGAACGCTGCATGAGTCGTCGTGCGCGAAGACAAGCCGATCTTAGCTCCCCTAGTTCGCCATTCCACCAGTGGCATGCTGGTCTGCGTCTGACCTGGATTCTCCTAGGCATAGCGGCATCACAGGCTATGGACAGCAAGTTTGACAATCTGTCCGCCAATTGATCGGAAGAGCCCACGCCGAGTTCTTGTGTTCGGAATACTTCCAGGAACATTTCCTCGTCACACAATGAGTCTTTCCACCTAGGCCCAGTTATAGGTTGCTGCACAACTCTAGAACCTCGTCCTATGTCGATCAGAATGGCCTGATGATCGCTATGGGTGTATCCTTCACTCACCACCCACTTCGCGTTTGTTTCTACGCTGCTAGTTGCAAAGGTAATGTCTATGACTGACTCTCTGCCCGCTTTCCTATACGTGGCCGTAGAACCTTTGTTGAGCAGAACTATATCGAGGCTTGCCACAGCTTCCAGAAGCGTTTGGCCCCTTGCGTTGGTAGATCTGCTTCCCCACTCCGTTGACCAGGCATTGAAGTCTCCTGCGATTATCACTGGAGATCTACCTCGGGCTTCCGTCACTAGTTCGTGGAGAAAGTGTTCGAAGTCTGAAGCTGTCATGCTTGGGCGTGCGTAACAGCTGAAGAAGTGAATGCCCCCGATTTTCGTGCGAACAAAGTTAGCAGCACGGGTACCATCGTCCTCGAATGCGTATGACCCACACGCCCATATTGCAGCAACACCTTCGGTATCTTCAAACCAAACTGACTCATTGCGCTTCGTGTAAGGCTCACTTACCAGAACTACGTCTGCCTTCTCTTCCGCTATGGTTCTTTGCAGAAGGTCCTGCGCTGCTTGACAGTGATTCAGGTTGATTTGAATTACCTTCATACCTTCCTGGTTTGCAATGCCTCTTTAAATACCGGGCAGGTTTTGCATCCCGCCACGTGATTTGCTATCGTCGGATCTTTTTTGGCACACAACATGCATCTCGGGCTACTACTGCAATTTTTTGCTATGTGTCCCTCCACGCCACACCTTATGCAGCACCTTGACCTATCCTCATTCTTACATGATCGAGATATATGACCGTACTCTAAGCATTTGAAGCACTTCTTCAATGCCACGTTTGATCTTATACGGCAGGTAACCCAGCCAATCTTCACCTTACCAGCCTTGAGGAGTATATTCGCCGCCTTTGTCTGCAAAGAGATCGTTGCAGTTTGGGTGCCAGCATACGACCGTCTTAGACTAGTGACGTCCAAACTCTGAACATCAGCTTGTCTAAACCGCTCCAATATACAATCACGTACTTCGTCCTTGGTGGTGATTTCGTCGATGTCCCTGACCTCTATCGTCGTTTTTTGGCTCAAAGATCTGACCGACGCATCTTGCCCTAGGGTGCCACTGACCATAACCCTCAGCTCTTCTGTCTCCGCGCCTTTCGTCTTTAGCTCTAGCAGAAGGTCACCATTTTGCGTTCTGCGAACCCTATGCACCGACTCTGTAAGGCCACCACAATTCGGGTCGGTTTTCATCCTTTTCAGGATATCAGCATAAGTACCCTCCTCATGTCGATGGATAACCAAAGCATCTGGTTTTATATGCTTCCTGAAACCAGCAATCTGCACACTTTTCTTCTTTGGTTTTCCAACCGTTTGCCATTGATCAAGCTGCGGTGCTTTAGGTGCGCTTTGCCCTCCTTTTGAAGTGGGTTGCTTTTTCCCCACGCCGATGTTATCTCCTCCCGTTTGTCGATTGGGTTGCACCTTCGGTGGTTTATCCTTTACACGAGGACCTGATGGGAGCCCTGTTTTGCCAGGATGGCGTTTTTGGGATGGTTCGCCCGAAGCCAGCGACGACGTATGAGCGCTAGCTCCGCATAAGCTGGGCGTTGTCTGCGCAAAACTCTCTCTTGTTTTTTCCCCTGGAGCAGTTTCGCCATAATCCGCTATCTCCTGTGCTGCCAAGAGATACAGTCGACTAATACTATCGATTGTATCTCTCATTGGCTGGTGGACAGATCTTCTTTTGCCATTTTCCAGCATTGCGACCAACTCTTCGATTTTCCCACCGAGCTTTTTAAAGGAGTCAGCTCCACCCTCGGTTACGTTTCGCCTGTTGGATTGGGGGCTAAGTAGAAATGGAGTGCTGGGATCTACATCGCCACTCTCTTCTTCCACTGTTGGCGGTACCGCCGTTCGACCCGTTGCCTGCTCTGTCTCCATAGGGGAGCGCGGTGTCTTCGTGCTCTTCCTAAAAGGGTCCGTGACAGTCAAAAAGTCTGAACTTGTAGCATTCGATGATACAGGAGCCAAGTTGGCCACTCCTGCATCACTGCGGTCATAGGATCTCGACGACTGGGGGCCCGCTTTCTCACCCACCATAGCCGCCGGTACTAGGCTTCCGACACCTTGCACCGTAATAGTCGCACTTTTTGGTACTTCCATTTTTGTTTTTCTGTCTGGGATCCTACCCATAGCCGTTTACCTTCAGCCAGGTCTAATACAGCCGCCCCTGACATGGGAACAGACGCTGACCAGGAAGCCGCCCATTCTGGGAACCGTCGCGCCTGGATTTTTTCGCCTTCTCGCATCAGCTAACCAACTGACGGATGTCAGATTGGTCATCGTCCAGAAGCGCCACGTGGAGGCTGCGAGCTACTTGGGGTGTACCCACAAGGATAGTGCTGGACTTCGCCAGGTTAAAGCCAATCAACAACATTACCTTGCAGTTGCACCCCCGCTTCTACACATGTGTGTATGCGTGCGTGTGTGTGTGTGTACATGTGCTTAAGTGAAAAATTGCATTTTGAACAGCTTCTGCTGCTTGTTTTCATTTGCTTTTTTCTTCTAGTTTTGTTGCATTTATCCTGCGACTGGAAACGCATGATACAAAAAAAAAAAAAAAAAAACAGGACTGCACTGATTTTGTTGTTGTTGTTTGTGTAGTTGGTTCTGTTTCTTATTTTTGGTTTTTGGTTTGTTCTCAGCTTAATGAAGTTATAGTCATCATTCATTGCATGCATTCGAATGTTGTTTATGTGTATGTGAGTATATGAGTATCTATGTATTTATATATCTATAGGTAAGTGTGTGTGTGTGTGTGTGTGTGTATGATCCAGTTGTGCGTATTTTGTTGGTTAGTTGTCGACTCAATTTGCCTTGGTTTAGTTCAGTTTGGTTTGGTTTGGTTTCGTTTGGCTTTGCTTGACTTGCTTTAGTTTTAGCTTAGATTTCGTTTGGTTTGGTTTGGTTTGGTTTAGTCTGGTTTGGTTTGGTTTGGTTTGGTTAGGTTAGGTTAGTTTAGGTTAGCTCAGCTTAGCTTACTTTGGTTTTTGGTTTTGATTTGGTTTCTCAAATACTCTCGTTAAGTGGCTCGTTTGTGGTAAAAAATTGTTTGCTATTAAGCAGTAAATTAAGCCTACGAAAATCATTTTTCAAAATCTAAATGGTCTTTATTTCATTTAATTTTAATTTCCTGTTATTTTTTCTGTTTCTCTTCCTTTACAAAATGAGTAAATTCTTTAAATAACTCAAAAGATCGATTGGAATTTACATAGATATTTGTTAGTAAAGAAAATAATTAAAGTAATTTATATGTAATATATAGATATCTTTAAACAATTGATTGCAAAGAGCTAAAGAGTTTTTCGTCAACATATCTCCATCATTATTGCATACTAGAAATGAAATAAAATTCAAGCTTTTTTTGTCAAAAGAGAAAGTACTGAGGATAATTTTCATAAAAAAGTATAAAAGTTTCCTTGTACAAAACAAGGAATTTCATCAAAAATCAATTCAACATAGTTATTTCAGCCAATTCAGTCGATAAATATATATTGAAAGGACACACAAAATATTACATTGTTCAATAAAATTCTTTACATCTATCAGCCGCTTAAAACTTGAAACTTTCACTGTATTAATGACTGTAAAATTTAGCAACTCAAAATGGAACAAATCAAGAAGCAAGAAATAATTGCATAAATAAATAAATCCCATAACTGATTGACTGAATGAATAAAATGCTCAAAAGGACGCATAAACATAGTCAAGCTTAAGTCATGTTGATCATTTTTACCGTTTCAAGGCAAAATATAAAGATTTTCAAGTCTTGTAATTTGGTTTTAGTTCAACATGCAAACATATCAAGGTTAGGCATTTTTTACAGGAGTCCATTTACTATAATTCTTCTCATCCCTTTAGTCTCCTGTGTGACCATGTTAATTACAAATACTTCACTCAATGTGCCACCTTTCTCCAGTTCAATTCAGTTAACTGCCATTACGTACCAGTCACATGGTATTATCATAAACTTGTTGGCTATCTTTCTTTTCTTTTCGATTCCACTCGTTTAACTCACTCATTCTACATAAGTCAAATGGATCTGAATGGTACTGAACTGTTTTCTTCTTTGATTACCTCCAGATTATTTTGAATCACTTCTGTTATAAGAAGTACAGTATCTGCAAGATATCAGTCTTAGTTCCAATTGCCTCTCATAATATTTCTTCCGAAAACCCTTCGCACACTTTGTTCTCCCATCTACTCACACCGTAGAATTAACTTAATCTATGATTTCTGGATTAAACAGCTTCTAATACTGATTTCAATGTTGTCCACTTATGATTTCCTACATGCTGAACCCATAATTTTTTTTTTTTTATGCCATTTTCTTTATTTGCAACTGTTGTTAGACGACAACCAGCGAATTTTATCGTGAAATGTAAGTCACATTAGTGTTTGGATGAGTTAATTACTCATTCGGGAAACGGAATGGGAGATCTAGTGGATGTTGCCTTTTCAGGCGTCCCGTTTGGCTGCTGTTGTCCAACAAGTTCAATGCCAGGTGGTTGATATGGCCCGCCCTCCATCCTAATGAGGTGTCTGTTACTGAACTTGAAGATTTCTTCCTTAATCATTGGAATCTGGAGGTCCCATAATGCTGAACCCATAATGATTTCTAGTTATTATTGGAAGAATACGATTATAAATGAAGATTAATTACTATTCTTCTTCTTAACATCTTTCATGCTTGGTTTTATGATGGTTTACTGACTTTGTAATTTTTCGAAATATTGACGGTTGTCGATCATGAAGACGTGCTTTGGAGTTTTCCGGGTTAAAAAATAACGCGTAATTTTTTGTACATATTTTTTTCACGGTTTCACCTTGAGATTTTTTTTTAGTATTTCTTTTCATGTTCCTCTTTTTCTTGTAAGCATCCCTTGCTTTCTTAATTGCAGATTCTTGTTGCTAGCTGATTTCTTTCGTACTAAAGTTGCCCCAGAAAAACTCATGCTGATTCATAGGGTTTTTATGTAGCGCGAAGGACAACGATGTCTCTGGGTATTGAATCTCGGCCCTTGTTTACACCTTATACCATAATTTGTGCACCATACTGCCACATTTTTATGACATTTCTAGGCTTTGTGATGAATCCTATATTTGTTGCATCTATTTCCTTTTGTAACATTGAGCCTTGTACCTTGTTTTCGCCTGCCCTCTCCACCTCTATATTTGTCCAATCATACTAACCTTTTTTTGACAACCAAAGCCACGTTCTCCATACCCATATCTATATTTTTTTAATGGAAATAATGCTGCCTTGTGCTTACGGCCTTGAGGTTGATGGTGTAATGTAGAATTACCAATGTTATGCCCCTCATTTGTATTTCCTCCGAACGCTTTGACTACCTTCAAATCAGCCGGGATTTTGAAAGCAACAAAGACAGACATAGGTAACATTTATACACAAGATTTAAAAAAATTCCGGGGACTTGTTGTGTATATTTTACCAGGAAATGTGATTTTTGGTTAGGGGCTAACAAATTAGAAATTTGCTGCAGCTTGGATCTAAATTGATTTAAGGTATTTATGATACACAACAACTTTGTGATACCACTATCAATATTTAATGAATCTTAAATGAAAATGGCGTGACATGTCCATATATTTTCAATAGAGGAAGGTAATTAAGATAGTTTTCAAAGACCATTGAAAGTATGTGTACTGTTTAGTATATTGGGATGATTAATATAATTTTTTTTTTGTTTTTTGTATATAAAGATTTCATTATTTTGGTGCAATTGTCATTAATCTCATGAAATCTACTTGAATAAATGATATAAAGCTAATATATTTTCTCTTCTTTTTTGTTGTCACAATTTATTTTATAAATTTTAGTAAATAATCTTTTAAAAGTAAAATTGTTAACAATTACATTTCACAATCAAAAAAAAAAAAAAAAAATGAAAATTCAAGTGGAAAACCAAAATTAAACAATGTGAAAATCGTAGAACACAAATAGAGAAGGAGACGCAGGCATGCAACTCAATATGACTATGACTAAATAGGAAGAGCCTCATCATTCAGATACACAACCATTGCCACAATTCAATTGGCCACAACAGAGGAGCATGGCAGAACATTGCGGAGCAACGAGTACTCTGCATAACCGTTGACAATCTAACCACCACCACCAGCAGCAGTAGCAGCATCGTCACTTGACAGCGATGCATTTTTTGTCCAAAGTATCCATTCACCATGTCTCTCATGCATGTCTGCCATTCCATTCTCACTTAATCGTACTCAAAGTGGAGCAAAGCGTATTCACTATTATCATGTTGAAGGACTTTATTTGGAATTGCGTAACGCAGGTTGAAAAAACAATTGTTGAACGTTTGAATGTCAAGCGGGTCCGATTGTAGATCGTGCCACGTGCTTCATTTAGAATCATCTTTTGCAACACGACCTACCATATACCATGTATGTCTCAACATAAACCGACTGACCAACCCACCGACCGACTATCGATGTAAATTGTGGCAATAGCAATGGCCACCATAGTCATAGATTGTAGCCTGACTGGTCTGCTTGCCTGTTTGCCTGTTTGCCTGCAGTTGATTTTCATAGTCGACACCAAAACATTGGTGGTACTATGCATTATACTTGGTCAGGCCTTGTTGGCAGGATGGCTAGGTCGTATTGCACGATTTCGGTTTGAGTGCTGGATGTTTTTGTTGTAGACTAAAACGGCGAGACACCATGTCAAAATGATGGCTGACTCATGGGTGAGAATTTGCGGTTTGATACTTGCATATTTTGTCACTTGACGCGTTTGCCTTCAGTCTGGTCCTCCCAGGGGTTGCTTATACTCTTTCCTTTCCTTTACTTTTCTTTCCTATCTCTTCCCTACCCCTTTCCATTCTTGCTGCTCCATCTTGCCTGCCCACCCGCCGCCATGGCGGTTTCACGCAAAAACTCATTCACTTTTACAGACCACACAGCTAGACATTGAATCATTGAATGGATACATTTAGATACACACATATGTAGTATACTCGAAGTTCATATATACTACGCCACACATGTATCTGTTTGCTCGTTTTCATTGTACTTGCTGTTCTTGTTCCCGTGTTTTTTGGCCTTGTAAAAACAACTTGAAATTTCCTATTGTAAACTGATTTCTTCATGCTCTTTATTCTTGCTTTTGATGCTTGTTTTTTCGGCACGTGGTAAATGACCTTTATAACCAACGGCAGCAAGCAAGGAAATCGACAAGGACACAAGCACAGCACATCACATCACATCACAAAATAGTATCCTCCCGCCACAACAAGTATCAGCACCCGAACCGAACACTTGTTCGACATGTTAAAATCCCGCATGAATAATCGACAAGCGACAAAAAGGAAATGAAATGAACTCAAAAAAAAGAAAAAAAAAAAAAACGAAATAAAAAATTCGCAAAAAGAATACAAAAAATTGAGACAAAATGGAGAAATGGAAATGGAAATGGCGCAAATGCCACGCCATGTTCTATCAAAGATTGACGTAATCTCATCGTCGTTGACCACCATCACACTTAACATCAACCCATGCAATTCTAACCCCAACCAACTATCAAAAGCAGCAGTGTCCTGACCGATAAAAATTACTTAAAAATGCCACAACTCATGGTTGACTTTTGACCATTTGACCAAAAAAGAACATGCGCGACAACGATGAAATTCTACATGAAAATGGAAATGGAAATGGGAGAAAAAAAAAAAAGAAAAAAATGCTTTACACATTTACAAATCAAAGAAGGAGATATGCAATACAAATAAGAAAAAGTGATGATGCCAAATCGATTTGAAATTATCAATTTTGGAATGTGGAAATATCTTTAAAGTATTAATTTTTTTTAAGTAGATAAATTGAAGAGATTCACTTGATGAGATTCAATTCAATTCCATTTATTTATTTTTCTTTTTTAACTGAGAAACATAGAAATGATGGAATTATCACAGGAACACATAAGTGATATAATATTCTTTTTAATATATTGTATTTATTAGTTTTTGTCAAAGTTCCCAAATTCAAATTCTTTTTCATTATTTTGTATTTCATATTTTATTTATATTTTTTTCTTCATCATCAACCATTTTGTTTTCCTATTTTTTCAAATTATTGTCGCATTGATGTAGAGCCCAAGCAACATGCCGCAAGATATTAAACGTTTTATTTGTATGCTCATACTCATGAACTCGGAAACACTCATAGATACACTTGGTCTCAATTTCAGAATGTGTATCTCTGTGTATATCATATATGCTTGTTATCCTTGTGTCGCGGTTTGTCACCTTCCATCGTTCCATCCATCATTCACATGGTTTGGTTTATCCATCGTTTCTGGTAAATCAAAATTCATGGTTTTGTGACTTCCGTGTCTAGCCACTGAGTCTGTACTACATAGATACATGTATCTGTGTCGTGTTTTATCACAATCTCATGCCACTAGTTTTATATTGTGTTAGTATCAATAGCCACGCACGCAGCACGAGACAAATTTCTCATCCTTTAACATCCTTTAACATCCTTGAGCCTTACCGGGTTACCATCCATCCATCCATTCATTCATTCATTCATCTATCTTTCTATCCATTTGCCTGCCTCTTTGTTTCTCTGTCTATCCATCTTTCTATCTACACGTATCTGTTTATATGTCTATGTATCTGTGTGTCTGTGTGTGTGTGTGTGTGTGTGTGTGTGTGTGTGTGTGTGTGTTGTCAGCCTTTTGCTGGCATGGAAATTGTTTCAATTTGTAAAGTTGCGCTTACGACAAGTCTTGACATTTTTCGCAGTCAACCAACCCGATGAATTGAACCGAAACAATCGTGTATACCCAGGTTTTTTCTTCATTCTTTTTGTTATATTTTGCATCAGGTTGGTTCCCTTAGATTTCTGCTACCCTACTGCTCAACTTGAAGTCTAAGCCAGCTAACTGCTACTGCTTTGATGTAGTTAAATTTTAATTGGACTTTGGGTTTTTTGAACCTCGTCGTCGTCTGTGGCATTTCATATATGCCGTCATGCCGCAGCTCCACCAACAGAAACAATGTTTAAAAAATTATATGAAAAAAAAAAAAAAAATAAAATGGATAAAACAATGCTGACCATGTGTGTTTTAGTATGTCGCGATTTACATATAAACTCCTACACACACACACACACACACACATTAATAGTACTAACAGATTTATGCCAAAGTATTATGGAATTTAAAATATTACAAAAGTTGTTGACCCTCATTTGATTCTAGTGGACATGGACAACATGGGCAACATCTGAGAGATGATAAGTGAGTTAACTGTGGTGTACACTCACTCACTCACATGTATTCGACTCCACTGAACTCGACTGGACCCATTTTAAATCCCATTTATAAACAATTAAGTGAGAAAAATTTTAAATGAAATTGAAAAATAAACTACGAGTAAATACATTTTACACATTTTCTTTTATGATTTTATATGGAATTAGTATTGTCCCATGATATTGCAGAAGGTTTTGATAATTCAAATTAAGTTAAATGGATAAATCTTATCAAAAGATCTAAAAAGTTACTACAAATCTTTTAGAAAAATAAGTGAAATGATAAAAAATTAACTGCTAAATAAAATGTATTGCAATAAAAAGATAAATTTAATAAATTTCGTCAATGTTATTTTTAATAATTTAAGCATAATCTGATTGCAAGAAAAATATTTGCCATATCAAAATTACAGTGATTACAACAGTGATTCGAACATATCGAGATTTACTGATACAATTCAATGAAAATGCTTTTCAGCCAATGAAATTTTACTATTCCATATGAAAAATAACTCTACATCGTCAAAATAATCTTGTGCGCTTCAAATTTTGGTAATCGAACTATGACAACTTTGGTGACCGAACTATTGAAACAAATGATATTCCGAGTTAGGAATACGTCGTAGAATTGACTTATTTCTTTCACCGCATAGAAATACAAAAACAAAAATTACTCTTAAAGTTTATAATGTCAAAGAGTAGTTGGATGGGAAACTTACTTAAATAAATTTTGTGTTATAAGGCCTTTAAATCCCCCTGGCCGAACGAACTATGACAATTTTCCTGTACATTTTTCATATTTTCACCGGACATTATGTTAAAATCGATTTACTTGGTTTCTATGCATATACACACACAGTATACATTAAAATGAACTTTCCGCCCATTCGCATTGTTTACAAAGGTAGAAAGTTATTGGATTGGAATTGCAAGATCGAATGTCAATTTATTTAGGTGAGATTAAATAATGAGATATTGTACATATGTTTGTCAAATCGTTGACTCAACAATGGTTTGAAAAATATTAAAAAGTAGAGTTCATCTTCTTCTTGTTTTATTAAATCTCTTCTCATTCTATCTTAGTTAACACTATCACTACATCTTATCTTATATATAAAAATTAATGTTTTAAATTGTTCGTATGTTATGCACTGGCATACCGTTCATCTGATTGCATTGAAATATTGTGAGTATGTATGGTTGGTTTCCGACTTGAACATAGGATAGGTTTGATCTGGATATGTGTCCCCATTCCCGAGATGTGGGATATTCTAACAACCTCTAAAAGTATACTACAAAAATTAACTAAAACTAACTGGTATCCTTGATACTCAAAGTGTAACAGAGAGAATATAGTGATGCTAAGAAAAGAAACAAACTGTGCGAAACTACTCTACTATTGTTTGTCTGTCCAAACGGGTTAAATTCAAAAGTGTCTGATTGCATTTTTATACGGTGTTCACCAATAGACGGAAAGAGTCATCAGAAAGGTTTAGGTGTATAACACATTACGATTTCAAAGCAGTGAATTGTCTTAACTCAACATGACCAAAGTGTCGATAATATCATAAACAATAGAGCGCAGTGTAGTTTACAATGCAGTGCGAATTTGTGAGGCAATTCTAATATTGAAATAGCTTACAATTCTATTTTAACTCATACTTAAAGTTAAATGGAATTTATCTTTTTAAAATCTATTTTCTTCCTCTATTTATCTATCGACAAAAATAAAGAAAAAAACCCAATTCAGAGAACAGATACAATTACAAAATATTTCAATTTCACAACTCTAAGTATTACATATGATTTTTAGATTAAACGTTTTCATCAATGTTCCAATCAATACCGGGGAGTAGCAATGCTTGTATTATACAATATAAGACTTATTCTCATATGAAATGTCTCATACGAGTAGATTGAATCAATCTTAATACGTTTAAAGATCTTTATTTTACAAATTTTAAAGAAAAGAAAATTCCCTATATTGTTTTATATCTCTTAATGCAACAAAAAAAAAAAAAAAATTACCTTAGATTCTTATATTGTACCATATTAGGCTAAAATATACTATGAAAATGTACTAATTTTATTTCATTGCTTTTTAGCTTGGCAGCCGGACAGGATTCTTGATAAATAGTTACATCAATAACAGAATAAAGGAATTGTTAAAGTATTGTTTAAAATCATCAAAATGCATCTAACAACGACTACAGCAACTAATTCCACGGCGAATTCAACAAATCCGGGCAACAACAATAACAACAGCTCCACAAACAACAACAACAACAATAGTTCGAACAGTAATAACGGCACAACAAATGGCTCGAATAACAGTAACAACAATAGCTCAATTTCAAACAATAACAATAATAACAACAACACAACAGAACAAAATACTCCACCAACAGCCGCTCAACTATTAAATGAGGCCTACACAAAAATGACCTCGGATATATTGGCCGAAAGGACTTTAGGTGATTTTCTTACCGAACATCCCGGCGAATTGATCCGTACAAGTAGTCCGCTTTTTGTTTGCACGGTCCTACCACCGCATTGGCGATCAAATAAAACATTACCGGTCGCCTTTAAAGTTGTATCACTTGGCGATATTATGGATGGAACAATGGTTACGGTACGTGCTGGCAATGATGAGAACTATTGCGCGGAATTACGTAATTGTACGGCCGTAATGAAGAATCAGGTAGCCAAATTTAATGACTTACGCTTCGTTGGACGCAGTGGTCGGGGTGAGTAAAAAGTAAAAAAAAGAAATGATGATCACAATTCTAGGCATCTACATATTGTAAAGTACTTATATTATAACATTTAATCCAAAATAATGGTATGTGTTTTTGTTTGATTATCATAATCCGAGGGAAAATTGATAAGTCAGTGATTTTTTTTTTTTAATGAAAGATAATTTTTTTATTGGCAAAATACCAATTTAGTCTTCATTTAGATTGATACATTTAGTTCACAGTTTTTCCAATTTTTTTTATTACTTCCAAGTAAAAGATTTTCTCAAAGTCCTCAAAATAGGCGTTTGTTTCAGTGATGACCTCTTCATTCGAAACAAATCTTTTTTCCAATTCAGTTTTGGGTATCCTTTTTTATTTAAAGTAATAAAATGCTTCTCCTTCTAAGATCAGCATTTTGCAGATGTTAGAAATAAAACTAAGAAAAGTGGCGAATTCATCCAGATGAAAATTATACCGTTTACTTCTTCTTAGACACACCAACAGTGCGACCACGACGACCAGTGGTCTTGGTGTGTTGACCGCGCACACGGAGACCCCAGTAATGACGAACACCACGGTGAGAGCGGATCTTCTTCAAACGCTCCAAATCGTCACGCAATTTTGAATTCAAATTGGATGAGGTCAATTGAGAGTATTTGCCATCAATGATGTCCTTCTGTCTGTTCAAGATCCAGTTTAGTACTTTGTATTGAAGAGGGTTGGTGATGATGGTGACAATCTTGTCAACCTCTTCCACAGTGCATTCACCAGCGCGCTTGGTAAGATCAACATCAGCCTTCTTCAACACAATGTTGGAGTAACGGCAACCCACACCCTTGATGGCGGTCATGGCAATACCGACCTTGCGTTTACCATCAATGTTCGTTGGGAACTTCTCTGGGATGACGAGCGACATTTTGCCTTTATTGTAGCGACAAATTTCTAGCCGAAAATCTCTTACCGCCGAACTATTTCTTCAAGTTTTAAAACAGAAAATAGTTGCAGGAAGCCAAATCTGGAGAATATGCTGAGTGGGGGAGCAGTTCAACACCAAATTTATGGAATTTTGCCATAGCGATTACAGACTTGTGCACCCATGCATTGACATAGTGGAAGAGCATTTTTTCTTCACCAAATAAGGTAGTTTATCCTTAAAATCAATGTTGAACATCCGTTGATCATTTTATACTTACGTTTTCTAACTAATCCATGTGAATGACAAAGAGTGAATCCCAAGAAATCTGTCGCCATGACCTTATTGGCCAACAGACACACTGTGGCTTTCTTTGATGCACGTTCATTCGGAGAAGTCCATTACTTTGACTGTTCCTCGATTTCTGGTTTCTCCTTGCCCATATGCTCGAATGTGCGCAATCATGGCACCCATAGCGTGGATAGTTTCTTTATGTCCAAATATGTATTCATAAAAAATATGAAGTACCCGCTCAGTTAGCCTCAGCCACTTCATGCGCTTTCAATTTCCGATCGTCCAATATCATTCCGTACATTTCATCAAAGATTTATTGCGTTTCTAACTTTTTGTGGGTAAACTGAACGTGCGGTGTCACTTGTATTGGCACGATCACAAGAAAATCAGCAAACCTCTTCTTAATCATTGAAATTGATAATGCATAGTTCCATAGCATTTATCAAGCCTTTCCTTGGTTTCGGTAATGTTTTTTTTACGCAAGAAATAATGCTGACTCGAATTCACTTTTCCCTTTTCTGACGAAATTCACAAGGTTGCCTGCTTTCAATGGATGTCAAAAAACAAAATGAATGAAGCAGTTCGATCAAAACTTATGGTAATAGTTAGAAGCAGTGTTACATGAAAGTTACTACAAGGCAAATTCAAAAAGTCTTTGATTTATCAAATTATCCTCATATCTTATATATAAAAACACGTAATTTAAATTGTTCGTTTGTGTTGCGCTGCCACTGCCATACCGTGCATCTGATTGCATTAAAATATTCTGAATGTGTATGGTTGGTTTCCGGCTTGAAAATAGGATAGTTTTGGTTCCAATATGTGTCCCCATTCCCGATATCTACGATATTAAAACAACCTAAAAGTATACTACAGAAAATAAACTAATATATAATTTTTATTTTCTGATACTCAATCTGTGATCTTTGTTGATACTCAAAGTGTAACAGGATGAAGAAAGTTAGGCTAAGAAAGGCGAAGTATCACCACAAACTTGTATTCTATTCTAACAATTCAACTATTACAAAACTAAAGATTTCGAAAATTATATTATTTTCCATATTCTATCGTATATATTAAAACTAAAGAGTATGTTTTAGATATATAAAGTTGTCTGACTTTATGAAAACAAAGACAAACTTTATAAGAAAGGATAAATTTCTAAAGTAAAGTGGAGAGAAATTACTTAAAACTTATGGTCTTGTCTATTGATACTCGTATATACTTACATACATCATACACAATATAAGATATTGTTTGAGATACATACAATAATAAAAAGAAAAGCTTTTGAATGGGTGGGACATGTAAAATTCTAAGTAGTTTAAAAAGATTTTCATTTTCTCAAGTATAAAACTTGATGAATTTTAGTCATTGAAAACTTTGTTAACCATTTTATTGTTTTATCAACAGTTTAGTGTTTCTTTTTTTGTCATGTTCATTATTGTCACCATCATCATCATCATCATCATCATCATCATCATCATCATTGGCACCATTGTCGTCATCATTATAGTATTGTATCTTCTTATGCTTTGAGTCACAGCTGATTGTTGTCTTTTGTCAGTTTTTTAACACCAAATGGATGAGTTCTACTAAGTGGATCTAAGTACTATATAGTAAAGTTTGTTTGTGTAAGGATGCTACTCAGCATTGTTAACAAATTTTTGAAGTGGACAACGATTAGAACAACCATTAGTCCTTGCAACACTTTAGACAACAATAGCAACATCAACAGCAATAAACATAGTAGAAGTAGATACAGCAGCAATAGCAGCAACAGCAGCAGCTGTGTACTATAATCATCATTTTAGTCCTTTTGTTCATTGTTTCATTTAACATTTGGCCTTTAACTTTGAAACCCCAAACATCACCTTCACCTTCATTATCATCTTCATCTTTACCATCCGCATCCGCATTCGCATTCGCAACACCATGACCAAGACCAAGTCGATGTTTTGTCTAAAAATACAAGTGGAATCCAAAGCACACGCCTTGGATCTACTAGTATTGTGTTTTAGCGAATAAATGCAATTTTGGCAATTTTCATTTTTCTACTCAACATTTTTCTGTTATTTCTTTTTCCTTTTTTTTCTATTTTCTATTCCCCATTACGAGAGTCACACACACAAACACACACACACACACAATAACAACAATGAAAAACATAACAAAAAAATTAAATGAGAAGGCAAAAGTTTTATGTGGAAAAATAAAAAAAATAAAGGAAAATATTGTAGATGAAGAAAAAATGAGTGCAAAAAATAAATGAAGTGCATGAAGTAGGTTGGACTGAACTGGACTTGGACAAAACTGAACTGGACGAGATGAGCTGAGATGAGACGGGAGTGAGCTGGACTGGAGTCGACCAAATGATGGGTGACCGGAAGTGTTAGCATCGGATTGAAGGGTGATTGACCAGGTTCAGTACGACAAGGCCAGGCCAGGCCAGGCCATCAATGTGCGGTGTGTGCAAAGTACTCGAAACAATTTGTTCAATTATTACAGAGAATGTCGAGTGAAAAGTTTTGTGCGTTCTTTCATTCATCCATTTATTCATTTCCTACCATTCATTCATTTGTTGTTGTTGTTGTTGTTGTTTTTGTTGGCCTTCATTACACACGTTTCTTTTTTTTTTTTTTTTTATTGTTGTCTCCTTTTTTATTTTAACACTTTTTTTGTTGGTGTTTTCCTATTGTCTTACCCCATCATTTCATGTTGGTATCATATACTACATACAAATTGAACTGAACTGAACTGAACTGATAAAAAAAAAGGTTACTTTTGAACTCAGCAGTCAGCAGTATTAGATAGCCAAGTGTTTTTCTACTTATATTTTGTTTTTGGGTTGAATTTCAAACCTTTGTTGATTTGTAAGTATATTGCCTCCATTGAGGTTAACTTAACTTACTTAGATATGACAATCACATCAACCTTCGCATGTCTACATATTAAGGATATTACAATAGAATCTCTTAATAAATAGAAATTTGTGATTTTGTTTTAAGAAATTTAATCAAAATTCTGTTGCTATTGTGTGAATAATATGTATAAATAATTTTAAAGATGTCATAAGGAGATTATTAAAAAGAAGCTAATAAAATTCTATACAATATTTATGGGGTTCAATTTTTTCAAAGATTATAAATATTGGATTGACAAAAATATACGCAGCTTTTTTTAGTTTACAAATTCGAGTCATTTTTTTAAAAGATTGCATTTAAGTCACAATCTTTCTAGAAAGATGAATTAGGACCAATTCTTGACATCCGATTGGGTTGAAATTTTACATACATTTTAAGTGCTGATGACTATACAATATGTAAAATGGAATCCATAGGAAATGTCGAAATTGTTGGAACAAATATTGTCTATAACAACAACTGTGACATAAACAAATTGTAAGGAAAATATAAACAACAAGCAGCTCATCGCAAGAGATTAGTTAGCAATTTTTATTTATTATAATTGATTTTTTTTTTTTTTTATATAATTTATTATTAACAAAAATTTTAAGTAATATAAATTTGTCCATTTCGGTCGCCCACCTGCTGACTTCTGACTAGGCTAACATCATTAATCTATCAATGTTGAATTTCTGAAGTTTCTCATCAAAAAACTGCAACAAGTAATTTTAAAAAGGCCTCTCTTGAAGCCAATTTCATGAACAATTGAGTGTTCGATCAATTGGATCAAATAATAATCTGACTGTGAAATATTAGGACTACGAGTATACGGTGGATACATTAAAACTTCCTTACCAAGGTCTTTTAATTTTTGCTTATTCGTCAAATACATACACTGCGCATCATCAGATTAGCGCCCCCTTGAACATTCTTCGTTCATGTTCAATATTATCTAAACCATTTGAACTTTAGTCTTACAATTTTTATTCATTGAACTCTTATCAATTCTCTTTAAAATAAAACAGCAATAGCTGCTATAACACTCAAGCTAATATTTTAATAAATTTTTAAGCAAAAGTATATAAAAAAAACATAACGAAAATTTGGTCATCAGTATAGCGCCCCCAAATAGAATTTCAATTATCTCGCTCAATTTGGCAATTACGGTCACCAAATTTTTTTTTCCGCTTAAAATATCAAATTTCCTTAAATTGACGCTAAATATGGGAACAGGAATTGAATTGAAACATACTTCGAGTCTGGACTATCAATATATAAAATTGCTGAAAAAACAGGCAGATACAGAAAAACAATTGTCAGTTTTCTTCGAAATAATTAAAAGTATGGGAAAAACTTCAAGGGTGGTAATAATCGAGTGGTTGCCGAAGCAGACAGGAGAGCTATAGTGAGGGAAGCATCAAATTCACACGACTCGTCCTTCAAAATCAAGGAAAAAACTGGTGTTAAAGCGAGCTTATCAACGGAGCAAAGAGTAATTAGGAGAGCTGCACATCTACGGAGACAAAAATTAAAAAAAGAAACCACCACTTAATACGGTCAGAAATATATGGTTTAGCTTTGTCTTGATGAAGTATGAAATCTTTTCTGTTGATCAATTCTATTCATTTTTTTCAATTACTTGCTTTAAACGCATTGAATAGATTTCCGTTGCCATGAATATTTTGTTTACCATTGGTTTATAGAAAATATATCTTTGCTTTTTATACATGATTTCTTAAAGTGACGATTTCTTAAGCTTGGACTTACGTTATCTCCTAATGCGGCACCACGTTGGTTATTAAAACAGTAAACAGTTAAGTGAGGATTAAATCCAATAATGCAGACCCAGCTGCAATCTTATCCTAATAGTTGTATTGATAACTTATATTTATGACAATACGAGTAAATCTCAAGTGCATAGATTAAATTACTCACATTCATGAACAGACATTAATTGTTGGCTGTAAACTTTCGAATCAATTGTTTGACCAGTAGTTTGGTAGTGGCTCAAAGTGAATAATATACTTCGAATCCTCTCAAAATCCTATCACCTTCTTTCCCGTTAATCTTGGCTTTCTTACTGTTCGTGAAGTTTCATCTCACTTCTACCAAGATCGCAACTGTCTCGTATGTTGTCCATTTTTCACAATTTTTGCTTCAAAAATAGTTCGATTTCGTTAAGTGATTCGCTTATGGAAATTTGATCAATTAACTTTTTTCACTCAATTCATGGGGCACGTAAAATATGGGGCTGCTTTTTAAAATCAGCTTATTGTTAATGGCTTAAAACTATTTTGTTATCGATGCTGATTTTCTTAGTAGTATCATGACTGCTTATATGCCAGTTTTGCTTCATGATTTCATCAAATTTCTCAGTGATAGACCAACCTCAGCGTGGTGCATCCTTCACATGAAGATTTCTAGAACAAAAGTGAGAGAGCCATTTCTTGGCTTCATAAATAGCATAAATTTTTTCATGCTCCTGCGATGCATTTTTCCCCTTATCGTATATAAAATTGTTCAATATATCTATGTTATTTTTCGGTAGAGTGAAATTTGAGATTCGCGTCATTGCTTAATTTGGATGATTGCCTGCCTTACTATCACAAATTAAGCAAGATGAGGCGCGGTAAATAATTGGATGCGTAACTGGCTGATGACACCGTGAGTTTTGTATAAACAAAAATTTTTATTTTTTATTTTTAACAAAGTGTTTAACTACAAGGAAAACTACAATAAAACACATTTTGAAAAATAAATTCATTATAGGGGGGTCATTCCATATTAGTACCATATAAACCACCAGTTACTCTAATACATTGACGCATGTATTTATTAAAATTTTTGAAAAAAAAAATTCCAAACCTCGGACAGGCGTTGAACTTCAGCGAAGGCACAATATAAGCTTGGTACTGATTTTGTAGTCAATCACAATTTCAAAATTTTTAAACTAATAAAACACAACGCTTATCTTGTTAAGCGTAAGCCTCTGTTTAGTCACAGATTGTGATTTCATATTTCTGAGACATCAGATCAGGGACATACGAGTATTCCACGTGGTAGTAGAGTTTTCACAAAGAATATTGTCTACAGAAAAGTTATTAGCACAAATATTTTGTCTAGAATTCGGTCGAAAAACCAAATTTTATTGAATACTATCAGAATACACCACAAATGTTGTGTATTCTCTAAATGGTTGTAAGTGCATCTTCGATAGATGTTATTTAATAATCCCAAGTGTTGCAAAATGCATTCTAAGTAATGATATCATGAAACTGGTGAATAAGAAAGAAAGCCACGTAAAGTCCTTTGTGATGAAAAATTATATTAATTTTCAATCAAATAATATTAACAACTAAATGTTTTTTTATGTAGACTCCCAAATATCCATCTATGGTTTATAGTATATCATATTTTAGCTATCACCGACCAATAGTCGCCTATATAAAAGATAATGAAAATTACTAAAATTTTGTTTATATATATTTTTTTTTTTTATTTAATTATTTCCCTGCTGATAAACTAACAGTTTGTTGCAGGCTGCATATTAATTTACAATATAGTTAACTTATAATCTAAGGTTTTATTTTTCTTTTTTAGGGTTCCGTACCCATAGGAAACTAACTATTGCTAAGCATACAATGTCTGTCTGTCCGTCTCCTGCTCTATCTCATGAACCGTAATAGGTAGAGAAGTTGAAATTTTCACAAAGTGTGTAATTCACTTGTGTGTAGAACGACAAATACTAAAAATATACATTTTTAGAAGCATTGTTATTTAATTTAATCTTTTGTTGAACAATTTTTGGTTTTTTGTAGTATACTTTGAGCTGTTAATTGTAGTATACTTTTAGGCTATTAAATATAAACATAATTTTATATTTTAAGCAAAAAATCTTATACGATGGTATGGAACCCTCCGTGTGCGAGTCCGACTCACACTTGGCTGATTTTTTTTTTGTTTTTTTTTTTAATTATGCAAAAATTAAATTTGATTAGTCTTTTAAAATGTTGGCTCTCAGTCTCAGAGTATTTACAATATAAAAGTAAAGCATCCTTATGACATGTTGATCATTTACGCATTGGACTATAGAAATCGGGTTAGTCTATGCAGTTATTTAGGGACCAATATAATAATCTCTATATACAGAGTAAATCCAACATTCAAGAGAAAATGCTGAAGACTTTCCATTTGATTCCTCATGCTTAGCGAGTATAGCAATTTTTAGTCAATTCTGTAGAAAACCCCTTTGATGCAAAATCTAAGGACAAATTTATTAGATATAAACGAAGTTGCGCAAATACAGAATTCGTATGAAATTTATTATTATAGAAGACGTATGGAACTGTTTTATCATCTAAGGCTCGCAGAATTGTACAGTTAAGCGAATTGGAGCTAGCGCATCTAAGTACATCTTGGAATTTCAGAAATTGATCAAAGCGTTTTTCGGCCAGTCTTTTCATATGTGTTCAATTTTAGGGATTTATTTATTATTCCACATGTAGGATAAGCCGATAATACAATACGTCAAATTGACTTACCCAGTTATACTCGGCTTCTGTGTTCGTATGGCGATGCAAGTGCAACAGTCTGAATAAGCAAATTTTTGGAAGTCTCTGTGCTCCCATTTGCAAAATATTCGTTATGTATTTTCAGGTCATTTTAAAAATTTTCGATAATAATTTCAGGGTGCCTGTCAATTCAAGCTTAAGTTGTGCATTTGATGTACATTTGGGTAATGAAAATATTTTTTTATAATAACTGGATTGTACTATTTCCAACTGTTCGGAGTATCTTAAGCCCCATGTGTGTGCTCCATATAAGAGTGAGGTAGATATAACTCCATTAAACAGCTTGACCTTCCCTGCCCATGAATCCGATGGCACCAATTTTCCTACTGTTGAGGAAGAGAATGTAACACCTAGGTAATTATAGATTTTCACTATTTCAATTTTCTGATTTCTCAAGAAAAAAATTATATTTGGCGATTTGCAACCCTTCCTAAAATTTACTATTTGTGTATTTTTTGTGTTAACAGTTAACTGATTCCTCTTACAATATTTATCTAAAGCGACTAAAATTTATCGCAATATCACTGGCGAGTGGGAAAGAGCAACAGCGTCGTCTGCAAATAGCAGTACGATCAAATCATTTATACTATCAATGTTAACCCCCTCCGTAATTCTTCTTCAATATCTGAAATAAAGAGAATAAAGAGTAGAGGACTAAGAATTTCACCTTGCAGAACCCCCTATGTGACTGGGATTTCGTTTGATAATGTATTTTCCTGCTTAATTATGAATGAGGCATGCGCGTTTATATATAAAACATTTCTTAATTCATTTATTGTCATTCATAGTCAACGTATTTCACATCAAACGCTTTGGAGTCTTTGGTTATGCAAAGCAGATAACAAACAGCTGAAGCAGAAACGTAGTCATTATAGCGGAACTTAGACGTAATAATAGGATCCTATGGTTGATGTTGGTTAGAATTCCGTGACTTCAGATGTTTTGCATGCTAAGAATAATATTAGAATTACTTTGTTAGTTGTTGTTTGCTTTTCATGTTCGTTACTTGATCGCTCACGTTCGCTTGTACATTTCGCTTATCAATATCATAACTTGATTGTCTGTGATTCTTCATCTTCCTGGTTATATACTCCGCTTAGCCTTAGGTAGTAGTTGAGTATTAACACTAGAAACAACAACACTAGCATCAAATAATAACATCAGCAACAACAGCTTTAACATCAAAAATGATCTTCAATCAAAGTGGCTTCTATTTCGTTTGCCTTATTCAATTGATTTTTTTTTTTTGTGTATGAAAAGAAACATTGAAAATAAATTGTGAATTTCTAATGAAGCATTGATTTGATTGCGTGTTATCATATCGAAAGGACTTTAAAATTATGTGATTGATGATCAATTGTTTGTTGTTAGTATTCGCATTCAAAGGGCCATGCAAAATTTTCTTGATTCTTAATCCTAAACAAAGTATAATAATTGAAACGAAAGTATCACTAGTATTAGTGATCCCATATCACATAAGAACTAAGTATTTGATAAAAGATTTATCTTAAGTTAAAAATCAAAATTGTTATTTCAATCAAAATGATTTGATAATTTTAAATCAATGGAAAATAATGGTAAATAGTAGTTAAAGTAAGAAATTATTCTGACTGATTTTTTGTGTGTGTTTTTTTTAAAATTTTTTTCCTGAATAAATAGAATATCATTGCATTGTGTTTGGGGTTATGCTGTGACATAAATTTTGCTGTGAAGTTAAGTAAAACAAAGTAAAGTGTCGATATACTGTGGAGCCTTGCATCCTTTGTGGCACTTAACCACAAAAACCAAATCCTCAATAGAGCCCACAGAGTCGTCAACAATGAATCCGGCAACGGAACGATAAATTCGATATTTACCATTGTCGGATGTTCTGTTTAATTGTAAATACATAGCTTTTTTGTGTACGAGTATGAGATGGAATACATTTTTGGAAATATCCATGAGTTACTGACCAGTCGCATGGATACGCATATTTCGTATATCCGCACATGTCGTAGGTTTGTTTAAATTTTCATTTATAGATTTTTTTCTTTCTGTTCTGTTTCAAGGATTTACAATTTGTGTTCCAACTGTTCGAACTTCGCTTTTTTGGCCTTTTGTTCTTGTGCCTATTTGATTTTGCATGTATTCATTCCTTTGTTTATTGAATCATTCATTCATTCAACCATTGCACAAATAGAGCAATATTTTTTCTTGTTACCTTTGTTGCCCTCCGATGACTTCGAATTCTTTTCATTCTGTTTTTTTTCTATTGCAACAGCATTGCACACTGTTGATTTGTTTGTATTCATGTCGTTCTTTTGTTCTCGATATTTCGTTCTTATTTTTTCGGGTATTTAACAATCATTTGCTTTGGTGCTTTTGAGGCTTGCTCAGTATGTCGTATGTGGAATCTCTTTGACGTTTATTTGCATTGCGTATACGCAATGTGAGTTAAAAGCAAAACAAAGTTGTACTTTATTTGTTGCATACTTTTGTGCGTTCCTTGCTAATTTAGCTGCTGCTCCTACTACTACAACATAAACACAACACAACACAACACAACACAACACAACACAATCAAAACAACAAAAACAAAAACAATTGGTGTTGTTGCATTCAACCTCATCGCGAAATTGTCAGTGGCAACATCAACATTTAGCCGCAATCATTTTTGCTTTTCTACTTTCATTTGAATATATTCGTGTTTCAATTCAAATGCTCCTTAACCCATTCGTCCATTCGTCGCACAGATACACAAGCATACAAATGTATATGTATTTATATTTTGTATGAGTTTAGATTGTTTGTGTGCAACAAAATGTTGTTTCATCCATTGTGTCGTGTTATTCAGTGCGTATACGTGATTTATTTGCATCAAATGCATGCATTGCGTTCCATTGCGTTCCGTTTCGTTGCGTTGCGTTGCATTGCATTGCATTGCTACCCTATTTTGCTTGTTAATTGAATGGTGCAATTTGTGTTTGTGTCTCTGAATGTTTTTATATGATAGTAGGTGTATCAAGCAACATACATTCGTTTGCATGTTTGTATCTGTTAATTCTTGTTTAGCAACCATTTCTGTTTGTTGTTCTTGTTGTTGATTTTATTTGCTTTATTTTTTTTCTTTGTTAAATTTCTAATTTAATTTATTTATTTTCAAACAAACGGAAGTTTTACTGAATGCATTCATTTCCGTTGCAAAAAAACATTGAAAACTGATTATTCACAAATTTTATAGAATTTATTCCATGTTAAAAAATATAGTAATTTTAATTTTATATCTACGTATTCATTTAAGTATCCATTTTTAATTTTTTTTTTTTTTTAAAGAGCTTGATTTTTTTAAAAATAATTTATTTGAAGATTAAACGATGAATTGATAATGTAGTAATGTAAAGCAGAAATGATCTCAAAATTTCTAGTTCTAACACAATTTGGAATGAGCATTAAAATACGAGTAATTCCATTATCAATTCCATTATCTGTGTATTTGTTTAGTCAGACAGTCAGTA
>JAWNKV010000785.1:0-10384 GCA_035041805.1 Amiota mariae
AGCTGACAGTTTGAGAAGCACTACAGCAGTCGATAAAAAAATCAAAAAAAAAAAAAAAAACCCATTTCTCTCAATTCTCCCTCTACCATATGCAATTTAGAACAAAATTACATCTATATTAATTTTTTTAATTTTTAACTGCCATTGATCACGCTTGTTAAAATGATGTTAAGAATACAAAAATTGTAGATAATTATTCTTTTTACCTCCTACATCCGAATTCACAAATATTACCTCTTAGAATATGCATATAAGGATGTTAATGACGAAGACATTCTTTGTAGACAATGTTTGACATCGTGTTATTGTTTGGTAGCAAAATGTACTGTTTCTCGGGACTTCAAACTCGTGATAAAGCAACAAATAGTTGGCCGTGGGAAAAGCACTCTGTGACTTATTAATAGTAATCGCGAACGATGTTTTCACTGGAAATTGCAGCCATTTGAAAGATATTGGCAAATTCGTGGGAATCATTGGAATCCTTGGGATATATGCCGACTGCAGAACCGGTGAGGATGGTCGCCGCAATGAAGATGTCTTTCAGGTCTTCAATGAGTAACCTAGTTCCATTACACATGGTTAAGAGGGCTTATATTCCTTAAAAGCATGATAGGAGTACCGACTTTTAATGATAGTTCGTGAGGTGGCAAACCAGAAGGATAAAGGGATTTTAGAAATTCTTGAGCAAAGTGGACTACATCGTCAATATTGGTGACCGTGTCAATCGACTTAAAGGTTTTGAGTTGGCCAGGGACTCTGAATAATTGATTTCATTGACAGTGTCGTTCCTAGGCGATACTATTGCCCTGGAACACATACAGCAAAGTCTCTTTCAAGTAAATTATTGAGGTCATACTGCTTCTAGAAGATGCTGCAGACTGTGGACTATGCGAACTAGTGTCTCATTTAAAATGGTTTCAGCAGAATTAGTGCCCAAAATTAAAGAAGGAAAACCTCCTCTAAGATTGAGCAATTCACGCGTGTCTCCTCTCATATTCGTTCGCAAATTTAGGTGTTGAATTACCATCTTCGTATAGGTCCCTGTGTCTCCTGACACTGGGAAAATCTTTGAACGGATTATTTGCGCCAGATTGCAGCAGTACATGGAGTCGCCAAATGGTCTGGCTGAAATGCAATTTGGCTTCAGGCCGATAAGGGGTACCGTAGGAGCAATCCAAAAGGTCTGCGGCATTGCAAGGGAGGCTTTAAATGGAACTAGATGGCTTGGCAGTGACAAGAAGTATTGCGCAGTGGTCACACTGGACTTAAAAAATGCCTTCAACTCTGCAGATTGGAGCTGCATCATAAACGCGCTAAGAATTTTGGACATACCATGTTACTTAATCCGGATAGTAGTGTCCTATTTCAGAGAGAGAATCCTGGTCTGTGACTCGGAAGAAGGCACTAAGACATTTGACATTACTGGAGGTGTCCCACAAGGTTCGGTACTAGGTCCACTTCTGTGGAATGTCATGTATGATGGCATTCTGAGGATTTGTAAACCTGATGGGGTGGAGATTGTCGGATATGCGGATGACATTGCTATTGTCGTGGTAGCAAAGACTCTGAGTGAGGTCACATCCAAAATAGAGAGGACAGTAACAGCGTCGAGGAGATGGCTAACACAGAATCACCTTGGTCTGGCGGAGCATAAGACCGAGTTGGTTCTTATGAGCTCCAGAAAAAAGGTGGAAACACTCTCGGTGAGAATTGGAAGCCATTCCATTGAGTCGAGGCCTTGCATCAAATACCTGGGTGTACTCTTGGACCATCGACTGTGTTTCAAGTGGCACTTAAACGAGTCAGCCAAAAAAGCAGCTGCCATCACACAAAAGCTGGCCAGGATTCTCCCAAACCTAGGGGGACCCAGACAACAATCTCGGGTTCTGTTAGGTTCGGTGAGTAAATCCATACTGCTTTATGCGGCTCCAATCTGGGCCGGGGCACTTGCAACCAAGTCATACCTCCGTGGTATAAGGAGTGTTCACAGGGTTGCTAACCTCAGGATCTGTAGGGCGTATCGCACAGTGGCAGACGATGCAGCGGGTGTACTTGCAGGCAGACTGCCAATCGATCTGGAAGCCCTGGCTGCCAGGGACAAGTATATCGCACGGGCATCCTCTCAGGTAGCAGACATGGAGGAGATTAAGTCCAGATACCTGAACATTTGGCAGCACAGGTGGAGTAGGGCAGAGTCGCGGAGGATACACCAACTTCTCCCAGAAGCGTTCTGGTGATGTGGAGTTCGAATTTACTGAATTCGCAACTGACCATGATTGTTTTAGGTTTGGACTCGCTGCGGATCCGCTCTGTGGTCTGTGCAGAGATGTCGTGGAGGATCCGGAGCATCTTCTTCATGAGTGCCCCCGTTTCGAAGCGGAGCGATTGAATCCGTCCGACATAACTTGTGGCATGGGTCATAGGTATCTTTGGAAGATGTTTACCACCTTGTTTCGCATAAAAAAAAAAAAAAAAAAAAACCTCGTACTAGTATAATAAGCTCTCCGAAACCCAAAAGGCGTCCAGATTGTTCGTCCTTTTGGTCTGCGTATGTGCCTGGTCGACAGCGGTGAATGCCTGGCGGTAGGCCTAAAACGCGGAAAAGACCGTTCTTCGTCACGTCGCGCTGAGAGACTCTGGAACCGTTGTTAGTTATTTTCACTAACGATGGTGAAGAGATGATGTGAGCCTGCTCTACCGAGCCGGCAGGAGTGGCGGAGATCAGAAACCAGCCACTTCTGACCCTGGTCAGGGAGTGTGCATTGGACGTAGTTAAGTAGACTGCGTTGCAGCGGGCAAGCGCCAGTCCGTCCGTGAATCCCGGGAATGGTAAAGCGGAGGTCAGATCTCAGGGAACTGGGGTAGGGACTATGTTCCAAGGGTATACCTATTCCTGACTATTACGGCCCGCCATCTGCACACGATGCGCTGGCAAACAAACAAAGAAGAATGAAAACAAATAAGGAAAGTAAATGTATTGAGCCGAAAAACACTATTGCAGCAATGGACGACTTGGTTGCTGCAGTGCACAAAACTACAAGAATCGCTGAAAATCCGCCCTTCAGGCGGAGCAGTGAGATGAGCCACTCCCCTCCAAGAAAACCTCCAGATTTGCAACCAAATATTAGGGAATGCTAACGCTAACTCGCTTAATCCAGCAAAGAAAGGAGCCGCGAAGGTTGCCCCGGTGATGATGCAGGCTGCAGGCAAAGTCAGCGAAGCTTGCAGCAGCAGATCCTAAGAGCGTACGGTAGAGTCTGCATTAGAGCCAAAGGAAAATAAATGGCAAGTGGCAAAAAATCGAAAGAACCGGGAAAGAGGTACGCAGCAAACATGGCTCAAAAATGGTGACGAGGTTCCTTCTAACCGACCTCGAAAAAAAGGAGAAGTGAAGCCTTGCCGAACACGCCCCGAAGTTTTAATCAGCACTAAAGCATCGGAATTATCCTACGCAGATATCCTTAAGAAGATAAAAGGGAAGCCTGAGCTTCAAAAGGTTGGTGACAGCGTTAGCAGGATACGCAGGACTGCTAAGGGAGAGATTCAACTCCAACTCTCCAAGAAGGGTAGTGCAATGACGGAAACCCTAAAGGATGAGATGAAGGAATCGTTACAGAGCTGTGCCACGGTGAGAGCTCTCACCCAGTTAGCTGTTATTGACTGCCGGGACCTTGAAGAAGTCACAGAAGCTGAGGATTTAATAGAAACCATTATCGAACAATTCCCTTTCATCCAGGCCACCTACGTTACCATTAAGGCAATGAGGCTTGCAACAGATTGCACAAAGACAGCAACAATAAGCCTACCAGCGAACCATGCGGAATTCCTGCTAAGAGCGGGATCTCTTAAAGTGGGTTGGGTTCGATGTCGCTTGAGGCAGCACATAAGCCCTACAAGATGCTTCAAGTGCTTAGAGTACGGTCACATTGACCGGATGGAAATAACTCTTGAAGTTATAAGTGATAAGTGTGAAGCATGATTAAGAGCCTCCAACTAAATTTAAACCGATGCAGTGCGGCGCAGGATTTCCTCTCTCAAACAGCCATAGACATGAAGGCAGATGTTCCACTTGTTAGTGAGTTCTACAGAGCAAAGGACAATACTAACATCTGAATGTAGGATGCTGGAGGGAAAGCGGCTGTCTGGATCCAAGGCGATACTGATTTCGAACAGAGAGATTCTTGTTTGCATAATGGCTTTACCTTTGTAAAAATACGTGGCATCCATTTTTGCAGCTGTTATGAATCCCCTAACGCATCCAAGGATTTCTGTCAGGCCTTCCGCTCGTTTTGTTTCCAACTTCGTAGAAGATTCCAACGCAGCAGAAGAAGCTGACTCTCGCGAAACCCTTCTTCTCCACGAGGAATACAGGCGAAAGAAGTCTCAACTCAGCAAGGAGATCTGTAAGAGCAAGCAGGATGCCTTTAGCAGGCTGCTAGGGGAAGTGGATCATAATAACTGAGGCAGCTTATAAAATTATAATGAGTATATACAAGGGCCTCTCTAACATTCCTTCTTCCGTTGCTCTTATGGACAAGATAGTTGCCAGCCTATTCCCGACAAGGGGATTGTTGAGGATATTTCGACCACTTGTCGTTCTAAATGATGATATACAGTCGAATTCGGTTAGCTGCAACCAATTTTCTGTGCAGCTAAGCGAAATGTTCAGCTAAGCGAAGAGATTTTAAAACTCGGATATAATGAGTAAAAATTCAAATTAATTAAAGTTTTATTGAAGCAAAGTAAAGTTTAGGACATACTATATGATTAAATTTTAATATTAAGCATTGAAATAGTCAGTAATTTTAGACTGTTTCTTATTTTTAAAAGTAAACTGATGCAGTCTCATTTCCAATTTCTGGATAGAATTATATTCTTCTTGTAAGTCATGTGCTGTGGCAAATACTTCCAAAGTGCGGAGAGCACAAAATGCTTCTTTTGTCGAAGGAACTTTTTCGACTTCGTTTCCACTCTCGATTTGGCCGTCATATGCATCACTATCTGAGTCGCTGCTGTCATCCTCACCGTATTCTTGATTAACGAGTTCAATAATTTCATTGTCACCTAAGTCTCCATAACATTGGACGTCACTATCGCAATGTACATACTCATTGCTAATTTAAATTGATAAGTCTGCTACCGTTTCTGATTCTACAGCTGAAGGCAGCACATTCTCGATAAATCCCACCTAGAAAATATAAATCATGTTTTGACTTCTCTTCTCTTCTCTTCAATTCTGTTCTTTCTCTCATTTACTTTTTTAAAACAATTTGAAATTGTTTCAACCTTTACTAAATCCCAAGCTTTCTTTATGAAATTCAGTGCACTTAGAAGAGACACTTCTTGCAAGAACTGCTTAACAGTTTTGCCTCGTTCTATAGCGATAAGCTGCTTCCTTATGAAAATTTCTCGATACTCCCTCTTAAATGAAGCGATAATGCCCTGATCCAATGGTTGTAGAAGAGCAGTAGTATTTGGAGGCAAAAAAGACAATTTAATGTTGTTTAGTTTTATATTTGATTTATGGCATGCAGCATTGTCCACAAACAATATAATATTACGATGACTTTTTCCTAAGTCTTCATCTATGCTTAGCAATATCTCATTCCATACCACCTCAGTCATCCCTGCTTTTTTATTAGCAAAGTAGGGCAATGAAATTGCTGATTTTTTAAAGCATCGTGGTTTTTTTGCGTGTCCAATGACAATATACATTTTTTGTAAGTGCCTGTTCCAAAGAAAAATACTTGCAACTCTCGAGTAGCATGAATATTATATGCAAAGTCACTCTGACTTTTTGTGACTTTCTACCTGATCACAGTAGTGCTCATCATTGGTAAAAAATGTGGTGTTTGGCATTGCCTATTATAAGCGCCGTTTCATCAGCATTAAAAATATCGTTTGCGATCCCGACATTTTTTATTAATCCCAGGTAGATACAGCAGTCTCATAGTCCCCAGCAGCTTCTTTGTCATTTTCACTAGCTTAATATTGTGCCGTTTACGGCCAGAGCCATAGCCAGGATGCATTGTGGCTTAAAATCATCACCCAAATTGTTTGCCAACTCTTTCGCATTTTCCAGAAGCACACGCGAGGAAATGATTGCATTTTTTGTACTGACCTGTGTAAACCACACATACAATGCAGATTCCACTTTGTCCATGCACGCCTTGGTTCTCTTGGCGCTTTATTTCAAGACCACTGGTTGTTGCTACTTGTCGCAATTCACTTTCACTGTTGCAAATACGGCCTATCGTGGAAAGGTCACAATTGTATTTTTCGGCAAAAACTTTTCTGCTCTGACCATCGTCCACTGAATCTATAATTTTTAACTTATTTTTAATACTTAGGCCTGTTAATCTTCCATATGCAAACACATAACTGTTAGTTTGCCACTCACATTAATTTACAAAATGTGTAATTAGAAACACCACAAGAAAAAAATCTAAAACCCTGCAGATAGCGCTTTGTGCAGCAAAATCACATGATCGTAAGCAAATTCTTATTTTTTTATCTCAACAAAAGGTGGCGCTAAGCAAGTCAGACTTAGCAAAGTACTATACCATTGTAACCGCGTTGGATCCAGTTACATTACAACAAGTATCAGATGTTATTAAAAACCCACCGGAATCGGGAAAATACGACAAATTGAGGAAGGAATTAATCACTCGGTTCGGTGAGTCGAGGGAGAAACAATTATTAAAACTCCTCACCGGATTGGAGCTAAGCCAACTTCTGCGAGAGATGAAGGGGTTGGCAGACAAATCAATTTCGATAGAGGCATTGAAGACGTTGTGGCAGCAACATTTGCCAAGCAATATAAGGTGCATTCTGTCGGCTTGTAAGTGTGAGGACGTGGACAATTTGGCGGAGATAGCTGATCGGATTCTGGACAGCTCTCCTCAAGTATCCTACTGTGAGGAAATTACAAGACAGAGGATGAAGTGAAGGCACGACTGACAGCACTGGAAACCAGCATGCAACAGCTCATCAAAAAAGTAGTCTGATGTTGAGCAAATAGTGACCAGAAACATGGTGATCGCAGCCGATCTCGCTCTCCAACTACAAGACAACAAAAGGTTTGCTATTACCACGTTCGCTTTGGGTTAGCAGCAACAAAGTGTACCCAACCATGCGAGTTCGGCGGGAAGGGCAATCCACAAGCGGAAAACTAAGTGTGCCGCCATCACAGTGTTCGGTTGATGGTAGCAATTCAAAATCAACAAAAGCCGAAAAACCTGTAGTATTTCCTATGCAGTGTTTGGTGGGTGGAAGCCAACCAAAACCATCTATCATTGAAAAACGACTACATATCTTCGACTACAAAAACCAAATAACATTTTTAATTGATTCTGGCTCCATCGTTTCTGTTCTACCCAAACATTTTGCGAAATTCAACAAAAATCCAAAAGTAGATGATCTGCATTTGTTCGCTGCTAACAACACTCCCATTAAAACTTACGGCACTCAGCAATTAGAACTTAACATAGGCCTGCGTCGAGCTTTTAATTGGACATTTATTGTGGCAGATGTTAAATCAGCGATCATCGGTGCTGATTTCTTAACACACTATGGATTGTGCATTCACTTCAAATCAAAACGTCTTTCAGACTCTGTGACTAAACTCAATACAGTGGGACTCATTTTCAAGAATGATCAACAAAGCATTCAGACCATCAACTCAGATTCCGAATTTCGTCACATGTTAGATAAGTATACAAAACTTACACAAATCAATTCCTATCAATTACCAACAGCCACTACCGTTTGTCATCAAATAATTACAACCGGCCCACCTGTGGCAGAATCTAAACGTCGATATACAGGAGAAAAATTGGAGATTATCAAAACAGAGTTCAAAAACCTTCTGCAAAGTGGCATCGTTCGTCCGTCAAGCAGCCCTTGGTCAAGCCCAATTCACTTGGTCAAGAAGAAAACCGGCGGCTGGAGAGCTTGCGGCGACTACAGGAGACTTAATGCATGCACACAACCTGATAGGTATCCGATACCATACATTGACGATATAAGTGAGAGACTTCACGGAAAATCTGTGTTTTCAAAGATTGATATTCAAAAAGCTTACTATAATATTCCAATGAATCCTGAAGACATTCAGAAGACAGCAGTCAACACTCCGATTGGTCTGTTTGAGTTTATCGTAATGCCCTTCGGTCTTAGAAACGCTACTCAAACATTCCAACGTTACATGGATTCCATATTTCGGGATGATGATTTTGTGTTTTGCTATCTTGATGACATCCTGGTATACTCCAAAGATAAAGATGAACATCACAAACACCTACAACACGTTCTGAAAAAACTACAAGGAGCCAGTTTGTCGATCAACGCTTCAAAATGTGAATTCGGACAAAAAGAGCTAACATTTTTGGGATATTTGATTTCGACCAACGGCATCAAACCTCCTCAAGACAGAGTGGAAGCAATACGGAGCTTTCCGCGACCAAAGAATATAGTAGAACTGCGACGATTCCTGGGCACATTAAATTTTTTCCGTAAATTCATCCCTCATGCAGCCAGCGCACAAGCATTACTGAGCAGTTTATGCAAAGAGTCGAAGAAGAATGACCAGACTCCAGTTACTTGGACTACGGAGCTGGAGGAAGCTTTCGAAAAGTGTAAATCAAGTCTTGCACAAGGAACTCTTTTACATTTCATGGAACCAAATACACCATTTATTTTGACAACTGATGCTTCAGACATCGCAGTGGGTGCACACCTCCAACAGCTAAGTAGAAATGAAATTAAACCAATTGCATTTTTTTCCTCAAAACTCAAACAAGCTCAAAAGAATTACAGCACATATGACAAGGAGCTTTTGGCGATATATTTAGCCATCAAACATTTTAAACATATACTTGAAGGTCGTGAATTTGTAATTCAAACTGATCACAAACCTTTAATATATGCTTTTCAACAAAAACTTGACAAAGCATCGCCAAGGCGAATTCGTCAACTTAACTACATTGCAGAGTTTACAACAAAGATAATGTACGTGTCTGGCAATGACAATGTGGTGGCAGATGCATTGTCTAGGATTAACCAAATCGACATGCCTGTAACTGTGTCCTTAAAAGACATTCAAGCGTCTCAACAAGAAGATGATGAGATTCAACAACTCCTCACTGGTACTACATCTCTAAAACTGCAACTTATTAAACTACCACCTGACATCGAAGTACACTGCGATGCATCTACTACAGTACTACGTCCTTACATTCCAAAATCTCTCCGTAGACGTATCTTCACAATAATTCATTCACTATCGCATCCGGGCAAACGAGCGTCCTTCAAGCAAATTTATAAAAAATATGTTTGGCCGGCAATGCGTACTGATATCAACAACTGGGTAAACGAGTGCAACGATTGTCAACGATCAAAAATACAACGCCATAACAAACTCGCGCCTGAACATTTCCGACCGGTTGATCAGAGATTTGAGCATGTTCATATTGATTTAATATCGTTCCAGGGTATGAAGGATACAAGTATTGTTAGACTATGATAGACAGATTCACAAGGTGGCCAGAAATAGTACCTGTCAAAAACATCTCAGCCGATACAGTAGCATCAGCATTCTATCGAGCGTAGATCGTCAGATTCGGTGCGCCCAAAAACAATATCAACCGATCAAGGCACACAATTCGAATCTGCGTTATTTCTGGCACTCACACAAATGGTAGGAGCACAACGGATACGTACTTCTCCGTATCATCCGGCCTCCAACGGTATGATAGAACGATGGCATCGGTCCCTCAAAGCTGCATTGATGTGCAACCGTGCAACACCATGGTTAGAGATTCTGCCGTCAGTCCTATTGGGTTTGCGAACATGTTATAAAGAAGACATCAATGCGTCGGCGGCAGAAATGTTATATGGCACAGAGATCCGACTACCTGGCGAATTTTTTTTCACATACAGACGAACCGCCTGATCCAACACAATTCTTACACAAGTTCAGGGAACATATACGTCAGATTCGACCTGTTTCTGCTGCACACCATGCAAACAAACCAACATTCATTCTTAAAAACTTATACACATGCAGTCATGTATATCTCCGCAGCGATCATGTCAATCGTCCAGCAACATCATCAGCAATAGCCATCCTCACATCAAGCATCAGCAATTTGACTATGAATATAAAAAATAAAATAATAATCGTGCGAACACTAGGGGGGGAGTAGCTGTGGCGGTTCCGGTGGCGCCCTCTGACGTTAGTACTTCTCGACATGCTCACCAACGACAGGGTCTACCAACACTGGTGCGGGAGAGTCATTGGTCATGGTTGATGGTTATCACTGCTCTCTCGTTTGCGACTAGTGTACTACCGACACCACGTTTTTAGCAGAAAAGAGAAATAAAG